>JAMPIQ010000011.1:0-50474 GCA_024699855.1 Aphelenchoides besseyi | reverse complement strand
GCGGGGGCAGAAAGCTGCCCGTCCTCGTTCTCAGTCGCAGGAAAGAAGCCCCTTTTGTCGAAAAAAGTGAATTACAACTGTCGTCGGTTAAGGCTTGCCCGCTCCGCCCAAAAGCTGCAACCGAAGCAAGCCGATCCGCGTGGTTAAGGCCTAAAACCAGGTTATCCTCTCGGCGAAAGCTTAATCCGGAGTATCGAAGGCTGGATCGGGGAAAAGACTGATACGCAGTACAAGGCTAATCATCTCCGCCACCCTCACCTGTTGCCGATGGCATAATTGTCCGACCAACCTGTCTCATTTGCTTCTGAAGCTCTGGCCCACGAAAGAAGCGGTGCCAGGGCCGGCGCTGGCTCGCTCTTTGTTCCGCTTTGCTGCATGGTCGCTCGGTTTGCCCTGGGGTGGATCGCGCTTCTTGTCCCCGGGCGTCGTTCCTCGGCATCATCGCCCATCGGAAAAACGCGACGTTCTTTCCCGCGATCAAACCAATTGCTTTGTCGCACGGTTCGCTGTGTGATGGCAAAAACCGAGTTTACGTTTTCTTGGCTTGTGGCGGTGTCTGTCATCGCCACCCGGCAGCCTCATCAGCGACCGCAATGCGACGTATCGCGCGGATTCAGCAAACTGAAAGGACAGGAAAAGATGCCGAGCAGATGCAGGGCGGACAAGCGCTCGTCATGTTTTCGGTGTGACGATTGCGCTGGGGCGGGTGTGGGATGATTTCGGGGCCGGCGATGTGTAGCGGGCCTGCGCCGGGGGTCGAATTGACTGATCGGCGCGCGGGCGCAACGCAGGAAGATCACGGAAAATTGACCGGACGGGTGCGGGCCTGTGCGGGGTGCGACGTTTGTTGGAACGGGGACGATTGCGCCGTTCATGGAAAAGGGTCGCTGACACATGCGGAAAAATTACACCGCGTTCATCATTCATCGAACTGATGAATGCGTGGGTGTGGTGGTGGTGCCTTCACCACTATCAGCGCCTCTTGCTTGGTCGCTTCATGTGCATGGCAACGAAGCTCGTCCGGAAAGTCGGCGCAAAATTCGTCGGCATTGAACGGTGTTGGGAACTGCCGGGTGGAGCTCGGAATGGGCGGTCTTATTCGGTGGAAAGCGCGCTGCCTTACGCCGCTTTTCTCGGTCACGTGCAGTCATCACGGTTAATGCGTTCCCTGGCGTACCTCGGGCCCACGTGGTGTCGAAGCGTCTTCCACAACTGGTTCGACCGGAGGCATGGGGGGTTGACCTGCCGTGCACCTTCCCAAGCCGGCCCGTGCTTCATGCCGGGCGGTCTTTTTCGCGTTTCTGAGCAATCGATTTATAAGGGCGAGCCGTCGCGGGGCCATGATTCGATTGCTTATTTCAGTCATCGTCATCAACTGTCTTCTGCCGGATATCTTCTGATGTCTTCATCGCTCTTCTCTGAAGGACTTTGTCACCTTCCGAGACGAGGAACTGTGCCATACTCGCATTTTCTCGCTTCGTCCTAGATCTCCAAACGGCTTGGAGATTTATTTCGGCTTCATTCCGGGGCTATTCCTAAGCGTCTCGAAATATAGGGGCCGCAACCACCTTTGTTCATTCACGCCTGGACTATTCAGGTGCAGCTGCGTCCCACAATTCTTTACAACGCTTCCCATGGGAGTTTCGGGTGAGGGTATGTAGTACGCCATCTTGGCCCCGAACTTATCGCAGACGGCTTGTTTAAAAGAAGATTCCCGTTCCAACAGTTTCGGGACGGTATGGTCGAAAACCGTTTATTCTCTTTTGGTTTATACTTGCCTAAGCGTCCGACCAGTATGGTCTTTAATTACTTGTTCGCCGATGCCGCTGGTCGTCGAATCTTCCAAAGGGTCGGAATGTATGATTCTTTCAGTTGTTTGTTTCGACATGTGCTTCCCTCAATTAATGATTCACCCTCGGCGTTTTGCGAGTTTTTAAGGAAAATTAGTGCCCAACCTGAGTACTTTAACTTTCTGACTTATCTCCGGTTTACTTCAATGGCTTTGCGTTTGTCCCGCGCTCTGAGACAAGCAACATTCCTTACGGGCGGGACCACGGCCCTCCAATGTTCCGCTGTTTTGGCGGCGGAGGTGTGTGAATCTCGCGGGAGAGTGGTCCGGGCTTAGATTAGCCTGCCCCAATCCGTGGCAAACCCGGCACCTCCAGCCGCGCGTTTTGACGTTAGCTCTTGCTCGGGGGCGGCATCTTTTTCCAGGATCGACGGTTGACGACGCGGTTCCATGGGGTTTTGGCAATAGGGCCGAGAACCCGTTGGGTAGCCTTCGGCCCCACAAAAATATTTCCCGTAGGTTAGGTTGCCGGGCTTTGGTTCATAGCTCCATGGGGCCAGTACCTTTTTTTGCGCGCGCCAGAAACGAAACTGTTTTTCTCTCACCGGTTGTCCGCAGCCAAGGCATCGGCATACAGCGGCTCCATGGAACTTTAAAATGATGGCCCGGAATTTTTTCCATAACGGCGCTGTTAGCGCCCATATGTCGTGAGGCATTTGCCGACGCGCTTGGCAGCGCTCAGATTGCGCGGGGCCGACGGGGGACCATACCATTGCCCGGGTGCAGGTCCTGCCAAAAACGGTCGCCGACTGCGTCCCGCTGAGGCACCAAAGATTGCCGGTGGGTTTTTCGGGCGGCCATGTTGTAGTTATTGGCCGCCGGTCAAAATCGCTTACGCGAAACGAGGGCGGCATTATTCTCGGCTGGCCGGGGGGCTCGGCTTCCATCCGCGTGTGTATCTCCGGGCCCCCAATGGCTGTTGCGGCGATGGATAGCTGATTTATGCAGATTGGTGGGATTTCGTCCAGCAGTGTTTCCACGGCAGCAACCGCGTTGGCCCGTCATGGGCCATTGGATAACACTAGGGCCGCGATATCATTCCGGCTGTTTTAGTTGCGTTCGGGCCGCCACGTTTCCAATCTCCTTTTTCAGAGCCGGGAGGTAACCAATCCAGTCTTGGTCATTCCAAAAATCATTGCGGTTCGTGCTAACGTTGCACTACTCAGGCAGGCAGGCGTTCCGGTTGGCGCGCTGACACAAATCCCCGGTGGAAACAAGAACACCAATTTCCGGGTGGAAAACATGAGGATGGTTTCGACTCCAATCTGCCAGCGCCGGTCAATCAGTCTGGCATAAGTTCGGCCGATCTTGCCCGTGCGAGACCAGCAAGCGGTGGATTTGCCATGCTGCCGCTTTTCCTCGTCCACGGTGACCGAGTATTGCCGCAACGCCTATGTGCCGGGGGGTGCCATGGCGCTCGCCATTTTTTTTCGCGCGGATGCTGCGCTGGTGGCGGTGGCCTCATATCGCCCGGCACGATGGCCGCGCCGGCGCCCCTTTTTGAACTGCACTACAATGAATCTTTTTCCGTTCGGGCGGGGGGGTCAGACATGTCTCTTGCTCTCTCGTCTTGTTCTATAATGTTCTCATTTACGAAGAGAGTCAATATGGAGTAGCTTCCCCATGTTGTCGGGCCGGTAAAGTTTTACAAGCCGTATTGAAAAATCATTGAGAGAATTTCGACCGCCGAAGATACGAGTTTTACCCCATAACATATTGAAATGATAGAGATAGATCGAGCTTCCCAAGGCTGAATACGGAGGGTTCGATTCCTTCACCCGCCTCCATTTTCCCAGACATCTGACACTCTTGCTGCGTTTAGCCACCATTTGTGTCGGTAGCCACGCGAATATGCAATTTAGCTTGACTACGATTTTAAATTGCACGTAATAGTTGATGCGGTCGTACATGGGGGAAGTGTTATGAGTCGCAAAACTTCTTTCGGAATTTCTGGGAACCTTTTGGCTCGTCTTCGGAGGATGCGGCAGTGCGGTTTTTGCCGCCGCTTTTCCTGAACTCGGCATTGGCTTCCTTGGTGTCGCTTTCGCTTTTGGTCTGACGGTTCTGACCATGGCCTATTATGCGGTGGCGGCATTTCGGGCGGTCATTTCAATCCGCCGTTTCAGTCGGCCTCACTGTTGCCGGTAAGTTTCCCGGCGGCGAACCTCGTGCCTTACATAGTGGCGGCAGGTTCCCTGGGGGCGGTCGTCGCGGCTGCGGCGCTTTATGTCATCCTCACCGCAAGGCGGGGGTGAAAATCGGCGGTTTTGCCGCCAATGGTTATGGTGAACATTCGCCGGGCGGATCTTCTCTCGTATCGGCGCTTGCTGATCGAAGTCATCCTGAACGGCGTTTTTTCCTGATCGTTATTCTGGGCTCTACGCATGGCAGGGTTCCTGCCGGCTTCGCGCCGATCGCCATCGGTCTTGCCCTTACCTTATTCATCTGATTTCCATTCCGGTCACCAAACACATCCGTCAATCCGGCCCGCTCCACGGGACAGGCATTGTTCGTTGGCGGGATGGCGGCTGCAGCAGCTCTGGCTGTTCTGGCTCGCTCCGATCTCGGCGGCGCCATCGGGGCCGTGATCTGGAAATCTTCGGCCGAGGAAGAGAAGGCCGGCCATGCCGGTTCGGTTCAACCTGCGCAGACTGAATAAGAGGCTTTGTTTTCCTCGAATAGTCGGGGACACGACTGAAGGAGGATGAGACATGGATCTTGCTTCGATATTGGCCCAGATCGTCGGCGGTGCGGTAGGCGGCACGGCAGGCGGAAAAAGATAGTGAAGGACTCCGATCTTGGTTCGCTCGGCCAATCTGATTGCCGGCGCCATCGGCGGCCTCGGCGGCGGAACCGTGCTCGGTTCGCTGCTCGGCGCGGCGGGGCGATGCGGCAGCCGGAGGCGTGGATCTCGGCGCTCTCGCCGGCCAGCTCGTTGGCGGCGGTTTGTCGGCGGTCTGATCGTGCAGATCATCGTCGGCCCTGATCAAGCAACAAGCTCGTTACCAAGTAGAGCGGTTTCGGCCACCTTCAGGATGAAATGACGGGTCCTTGCCGAGGGAGGAGCTTCGTTCGGCAATGGCACTGGCTGCCGTTACCGATGACGGCAGTTAAACCGTAAGGCCTGACAACGGCTTTGCCGGAGGCGGCAATGTGAGTGAAGCCGAGAACGGCTGTCGCGGCTGATCGGAAAAAGTATCAGGACTGTTTTCGGCTCTGCCGAAGATGCCGGATCATGAGTATTTTTGGCGCGACAGGCGCGTGTGGCGTCTTGTTCCATGCGAAGGGTTTGGTGTTGAGTTCCACCACGGCCCGCCAGGCCGCGATGGACAGCCTCAGCCAATATGCGGGTATTGCCAGCCACCGCCTTCCGACATGCCTTCTTTCATAGGCAATCATTCTGCCGCGGCCCATCAGCACGAAGATCGTGTAGCTTCCGACGATATTCAGCACATCGATAAAAAACAGGAAGACCCTGCCAGGTGAGCAGCAGGTCAGCGCCATTTTCCCGGAGGGCGATGGTCATGAATGCGAGCGAAACGAAGAGCAGGGGGTGCGCCAGCGACGACAGAAGCATGCCGCCGATCAGCAGTTGAAAGACCACATAGGCAAACCATCCCATGTCGCGCGCGGTCGCAAAGGGCGCACGGGTCATCACCAGCCAGCTTTGCAGCCAGCCCTTGTACCAGCGTGTTCGCTGGTTCAGCCACAACGGGTCGCGAGGTCGGCGCATCCTCCAGCGTCTGTCGCCGGATGACGCCGCAAACGATAACCCAGCCGATGCAGCCGGAGGGCCGAGATCGGCATCCTCAGTTACCATTATAGGGGTCCCAGGCGCCGGCCTTCCGCCAGCACGGCGGTCCGGAAATGATTGGAGGTGCCGCCAAAGCGGCAGCGGCAAGCCGTTGTGCCGGCCAAGGCCGGGGCGCCTGGGACACCCTCTAAATGTAAAAAACTGGGGATGCCGATCTCGGGCCTCCGTCTTGCATCGGGCCGCCTGGGGGGGGGTGGGGTGGGGGGGGGGGGGGGGGGGTTTGGGGGTGGGTGGTTGCTGGGGGGGGGTTGGGTATCGTTTGCGGCGTCCATTCCGGGCGGACAGACCGCTGGGAGGATGCGCCGACCTCGCTAACCCGTGTGGCGCTGAAAACCGCGAACACGCTGGTACAAAGGGTTGGCTGCAAAGCTGGCTGGTGATGACCCGTGCGCCCTTTGCGACCCGCGCGCGGACATGGGGATGGTTTGGCATATGTGGTCTTTCAACTGGCTGATCGGGACGGCATGCTTCTGTCGTCGCTGGCGCACCCCCTGCCTTCGTTTCGCTCGCATTCATGACCATCGCCCTCCGGGAAAAATGGCGCTGGACCTGCTGCTCACCTGGCAGGGTCTTCTTGGTTTTTTATCGATTGTGCTGAATATCGTCGGAAGCTACACGATCTTCGTGCTGATTGGCCGCGGCAGAATGATTGCCTATGAAAGAAGGCATGTCGGAAGGCGGTGGCTGGCAATAACCCGCATATTGGGCTGATGCTGTCCCATCGCGGCCTGGCGGGCCGTGGTGGAACTCAACACCAAACCCTTCGCATGGAACAAAGACGCCACACACGACGCCTGTCGCCAAAAATACTCATGATCCGGCATCTTCGGCAGAGCCGAAAACAGTCCCTGATACTTTTTTCCGATCAGCCGCGACAGCCGTTCTCGGCTTCACTCACATTGCCGCTCCGGCAAAGCCGTTTCATCAGGCCTTACGTTACTGCCGTCATCGGTAAACGGCAGCCCGTGCCTTGCCGAACGAAGCTCCTCCTCTCGGCAAGGACCGTCATTTCATCCTGAAGGTGGCCGAACCGCTCTACTTGGTTAACGAGCTTGTTCTTGATCAGGCCGACGATGATCTGCAGAACGATCAGACCGCCGACACCGCCGCCAACGAGCTGGCCGGCGAGAGCGCCGATATCCCACGGCCTTCCGGCTGCCGCATCGCCCGCCGCGCCGAGCAGCGAACCGAGCACGGTTCCGCCGCCCGAGGCCGCCGATGGCGCCGGCAATCAGATTGCCGAGCGAACCAAGATCGGAGTCCTTCACTATCTTTTCCGCCTGCCGTGCCGCCTACCGCACCGCCGACGATCTGGGCCAATATCGAAGCAAGATCCATGTCATCCTCCTCAGTCGTTTCCCCGACTATTCGAGGAAAACAAAGCCTCTTATTCAAGTCTGCGCAGGTTGAACCGAACCGGCATGGCCGGCCTTCTCTTCCTCGCCGAAGATTTTCCAGATCACGGCCCCGATGGCGCCGCCGAGGATCGGAGCGAGCCAGAACAGCCAGAGCTGCTGCAGCGCCCATCCGCCAACGAACAATGCCTGTCCCGTGGAGCGGGCCGGATTGACGGATGTGTTGGTGACCGGAATGGAAATCAGATGAATAAGGGTAAGGGCAAGACCGATGGCGATCGGCGCGAAGCCGGCAGGAACCCTGCCATGCGTAGAGCCCAGAATGACGATCAGGAAAAACGCCGTCAGGATGACTTCGATCAGCAGCGCCCCCGATACGAGAGAATATCCGCCCGGCGAATGTTCACCATAACCATTGGCGGCAAAAACCGCCGATTTCAGCCCCCGCCTTGCCCGGTGAGGATGACATAAAGCGCCGCAGCCGCGACGACCGCCCCCAGAACCTGCGCCACTATGTAAGGCACGAGGTTCGCCGCCGGGAACTTACCGGCAACAGTGAGGCCGACTGAAACGGCCGGATTGAAATGACCGCCCGAAATGCCGCCAACCGCATAGGCCATGGTCAGAACCGTCAGACCAAAAGCGAAAAGCGACACCAAGGAAGCCAATGCCGAGTTCAGGAAAAGCGGCGGCAAAAACCGCACTGCCGCATCCTCCGAAGACGAGCCAAAAGGTTCCCAGAAATTCCGAAAGAAGTTTGCGACTCATAACACTTCCCCCATGTTACGACCGCATCAACTATTACGTGCAATTTAATCGTAGTCAAGCTAAATTGCATATTCGCGTGGCTACCGACACAATGGTGGCTAAACGCAGCAAGAGTGTCAGATGTCTGGAAAATGGAGCGGGCGAAGGGAATCGAACCCTCGTATTCAGCTTGGGAAGCTCGATCTATCTCTATCATTTCAATATGTTATGGGTAAAACTCGTATCTTCGCGTCGAAATTCTCTCAAATGTTTTCAATACGGCTGTAAAAACTTTACCGGCCCGACAACATGGGGAGCTACTCCATATTGACTCTCTTCGTAAATGAGAACATTTATAGAACAAAACGAGAGAGCAAGAGACATGTCTGACGCGGAAAAGATCATTGTAGTGCAGTTCAAAAAAAGGGGCGCGGCGGCATCGTGGCCGGGCGATATGAGGCCCGCCACCAGCGCAGCATCCGCCGAAAAAAAAATGGCGAGCGCCATGGCACCCCGGCACATAGGCGTTGCGGCATACTCGGTCACCGTGGACGAGGAAAGCGGCAGCATGGCAAATCCACGCTTGCTGGTCTCGCACGGGCAGATCGCCGACTTAATGCCAGACTGATTGACCGGCGGCAGGATGGAGTCGAACCATCTCATGTTTCCACCCGGAAATTGTTTCTTTGTTTCCACCGGGGATTTGTGTCAGCGCGCCAACCGGACGCCTGCCTGCCTGAGTAGTGCACTAGCACGAACTCAATGATTTTGGAATGACAAGACTGGATGGTTACCGCTCTGAAAAAGGAGATTGGAAACGTGCGCCCGAACGCAACTAAACAGCCGGATGATATCGCGGCCTATGTGATCCAATGCCATGACGGCAACGCGGTTTGCTGCCGTGGAAAAAACTGCTGGACGAAATCCACCATCTGCAAAATCAGCTATCCATCGCCGCCACAGCCATGGGCCGGGGATACACACGCGGATGGAAGCCGAGCGCCGAGCGAGAATAATGCGCCATCGTCGCGGTATCGATTTGACCGGCGGCAATAACGACAACATGCCGCCGAAACCCACCGGCATCTTTGTGCCTCAGCGGGACCATTCGGCGACGTTGGCAGACCTGCCGCAATGGTATGTCGTCGGCGCGCAATGCTGGCGCTGCAAGCGCGTCGGCATGCTCGACAGATGGGCGCTACAGCGCCGTTATGGAAAATTCCGGGCCATCATTTCCATGGAGCCGCTGTTGCGATGCCTTGGCTGCGACAACCGTGAGAAAAAACAGTTTCGTTCTGGCGCGCGCAAAAAGGGACTGGCCATGAGCTATGAACCAAAGCCCGGCACCTACGGATATTTGTGGGGCGAAGGCTACACGGTCACGGCCTATTGCAACCCATGTAACCGCGTCGTCAACCGTCGATCTGGAAAAGATGCCCGCCGAGCAAAGCTACGTCAACCGGCGCTGGAGGGTGCCGGTATTGCCACGGATTGGGGCAGGCTAATCTAAGCCCGGACCACTCTCCGCGAGATTCACCCGCCGCCAAACAGCGGGACATTGAGCGGGTCCGCCGTAAGGATGTGCTGTCAGAGCGCGGACACCAAAAGCCATTGAAGTAACCGGAATAATTCAGAAGTTAAATTACTCAGGTTGCAACTATTTCTTAACTCGCAAAACCCTAGGGTGCATCATTAATTGAGGGAAGCACATGTCGAAACAAACACTGAAAGATCATACAGGCCGAACCCTTGGGACGATCGACACCAGCTCAAGCGGCGAACAAGTAATTAAAGACCATACTGGTCGGACGCTAGGCAAGTATAAACCAAAAGAGAATAAAAAACGTTCGACCATACCGGTCGAACTGTTGGAACAGGAAATCTTCTAACAAGCCTTCTGCGATAGTCGGGCCAGATGGCGTACTACATACCCTCACCCGAAACTCATGAAGCGGTTGTAAGAATTGTGACCGCTGCACTGATAGTCAGGCGTGATGACAAAGGTGGTGCGGCCTATATTTCGAGACGCTTAGGAATATCCCGGAATGAAGCCGAATACATCTCAAGCGTTTTGGAGGATCTAGGACTAATCGAGAAATGCGAGGATGGCACAGTTCTCGTCTCGAAGGTGATCAAGTCTTCAGAGAAGATCGATGAAGACGATCAAGAAGATATCGCAGAAGACAGTGATGACGATGACTGAATAAGCATCGAATCATGGCCCGCGACGGCTCGCTTAAATCGATGCTCAGAACGCGAAAAGCCGCCCGGCATGAGCCGGGCGGCTTTGGAGGAGGTGCACGGCACGGTCAACCCGCCATGCGTCGGTCGAACCATTTGTGGAAGAGCGCTTCGACACCACGTGGCCCGAGGTACGCCAGGAGCGCAATTAACCCGGTTGATGCTGGCTGACCGAGATCGGCGTAGGCAGCGGCGCTTTCACCGATAACCGCCATGCCGAGCGCCACCGGCAGTTCCCCAAAACAGTTCAATGCCGAAGAATTTGCGCCGACCTTTACGAGCTTCGTTGCCATGCCACATGAAGCGACCAAGCAAAGAGGCGATGATAGTGGTGAAGGCACCACCAACCCACGCATTCATCAGTTCGATGAAAGAGGTGTATTTTTCCGGCATGTCAGCGACCTTTTCCATGACGGGCGCATTCGTCCCGGTTCCAAACGTCGCCACCGCAAAGGCCCGCAACCGTCCGGTCAATTTTCCGTTGATCTTCCTGCGTTGCGCCCCGCGCGCCGATCAGGTCAATTCCGACCACCCGGCGCAGGCCCGATACATCGCCCGGCCCCGAAATCCCACACCCCGCCAGCGCAATCGTCAAAACGATGACGAGCGCTGTCCGCCCGATCCCCAGCCGCATTATTCTGCCTTTCAGTTTTGATGACCGCGCGATACGTCGCATTGCGGTCGATGATGAGGATGCCGGTGGCGATGACAGACACCGCCACAAGCCCAAGCAAAACGTAAACTCCGGTTCTTGCCATCACACCGCGACCTCGCGACCAAGCAAGCTGTTGATCCGCCGGGAAAGAACGTCGCGTTTCCGATAGGCGATGATGCCGAGAACGACCGCCGCGACAAGAAGCGCGATCCACCCCCAGGGCAAACCGAGCGACCATGCAGCAAAGCCGGAACCAAAGAGCGAGCCAGCGCCGCCCTGCACCGCTTCTTTCGTGGCCACAGCGTCACGACGCAACTGCGACAAGGTGGCGGGACCAATGATGCCATCGGCAACAAGGTGCGGGTGCGCAGACTGATATGCCTTGACTGCGGCAGCAGTCTTTTCCCCCATCCAGCCGTCGATAGCGCCGGGATTAAAGCCTTTCGCCGAGAGGATAACCTGCGCTTCCTTAACCACCGGATCGGGCTGCTTCGGTGCAGTCTCTTGGGCGGAGCGCGGCACGCCTTCACCGACGCCAGTGTAGATTCCCTTTTCGAACAAAAGGGCTTCTTCCTTGCGCCTGCGAACGAGGCCGGGCAGCTTCTTGCCCCCAGCCGTATTGTAGTGGGTGGCGAGATAGTCCGCCGCCTGCTTTTGCTTTCCGGCGCGCCCCAAAATTTCGCCCACTGCCAATCCATGGCGCCAGTGCCGAGATTGAATATCGCGGACACCGCCGCATCCATTTCATGCTGCTGGCGCGTATCCGGCGACTTGGCGACCACGGCAGGTTCGAATTCATCTCGAAGCACCGCCGCGAAGATGGCTTCCGATTGGCTGGACGTGAGTTTCGTTTTACCCGGCACCAATTTTGTAATGCCAATCTTTTCCAGCTCACGCCGAACAGACCGGCTCCGCATCGTGAAGCCCCGCCCGATCGTGGGGATGCGGACCGGATCAAGATAGCAGGTAAGGGGGTTTCCTTCATGAGCGTCCATAAAGGCGCGCCCACGCGGTGACGTTGTCACAACGGACATGGATATCTCCTAGAGATTTTGGGGAAGAGTGGTAGGGCCGCGCCCTAGTTTTCGTCCGTCCGTCCGAAGCGGCGCGGCGTCAGAAAAGAAGAAGGCGTGGCCGGGGTTCCGGGCGCACTATTGGGCGCTACCTTGCCGGTTGCTTTTGAGGCGTCCGGGGTGGCGCTGGAGCCGCCGCTTTCCGTGCCGGCCGATTTTTCTGTTGCGGATTTGCCATCGTAGAGCCTGCCCGAAACCGCCACTTCCAGACCGCCGGTTTTGGTGTATGCGGTTTTGGCTGTCTTGATGATGTAAGGCACGCCGTCCACGCCGGGACGGATATCTGCGAAGAGCAGCGGCAAGCCCGCATCTATTCCCGCGTCACCGATCACGGTTACAGACACCGAGCCTTCGCCACGCTGCAATTCCTTGGCCTTCGCCTGCGCGGCCTTGTCGGCTTCGGCGGGCGATGCATAGGGTTCCGGCAAACGATAAACGCTATCGCCGTCCGCATCCGCGTCTGCGTCGATTTCCACGCGCTCCGCCTTATCGGAATCCTGATAATACGCCACGACCTTGCTGTATTTCGTGCGGTCGTTGATTTCGACTTTCAGGCTTCCGACCTTGATTTTCTCAGGCGTCAGGATGATGGAGCCGAGCGGCGCGCCGGATGCAGACAACCCGGAACCAAGCCGGGTGAAAAGAAGGCGCTTTTGCTTGACGGCGAAGAGGCCGTTATGCCGCTCTGCCAACCGCCGCAAGAAATTGATGTTGCTTTCGTCCTGTTGCGCCAGCCAGTCATATTCAAAGTCCGCAAGGTCATCATCAACGGCAGGGGTTAACCCGCTTTCGCTGGCGATCTGAGACAGGATATCGCCGAGTTTCGATTTATCCCATGACCTTTCCTGCCGCTCTTTCAGCTTTCCGCTGCGAAGGTCCGCAGCCTTGCCCGAGATCGACATTTTATAGGGCAGGCAATCGACATTGACTTTGTCTGCGGTGAAGACACCTTTCGGCACGAGATCATCACCGAAGCCCATCTTGACCGAGATGATTGCCCCCCTTGCGCGGGATCGCTAGAAAGTTCGGCGGGCCGTCATTCAGTTCGATATCCACCGTGTCGGATTTCATTCCCTCTTCGTCAGTGACGGTAAGGGAAAGCAAACGCTCATAGAAATGGCCTGCCACTGGCACGCCGTCGATACTTACTTCCACGCGCGGTTTCATGGTCAGTCCCAAAGGCTGGTCAACGGCTTGGCCGTGCTCGTGGACGGAATGTCCGGCATGGTGATTCTCGTCCCGAGCGGAAGGACAGGCCCGAGCGCGGCAAGGCCGGGATTAGCATCAATCACAGCTTCGACCACCTTGGCCGTGCGCCCATAAAAAGCGAGGCAAGCGAGGTCAACCGTCTCGCCCTGCCGTGTTTGTGTAGATTGTCGCCATGTGGTCACCGGAAAAGTTCGGACAGGAAGGATGCAGCCCGATCCACCAGACCGCCCGCTCTTGGCAACGTGCCAGAACTGGAGCGTTTGAGCGTGATAGAATAGGCGTTGCGCCCTGCCTCACCCCGGCGGTTAATGTAGCTGCGATCCTCTTCGACGCTTTGGACCGTAAACATACCTTGGATGACACCCTGCGCCGCATCACCGGTCACAAGCATCATCTCCGTTCCCGCCATGGATGCGGCAATGATACCGTCAAGCTGCGATTGCCCGCCAAACTCTTCGGGAAAAAGAACACCCGAAATTGTCACTTCGTCGGAAGTCGGGCCGGTCCATTGCTGCTGGTTAAGGGTCTGGCCGACAGGCATATCCACCCAAGGGGTGTTCACCTTGCGCTTGACGCCCTGATATCCAAAACCCAAACCCTCGAAGGCGAAGCCCCCGAGCATCATTGATGTGTGACCAGCCATAGGGACTCCAAAAGTTTCGAATTTCGCTGTAAGCGATCTATGGGCTTCCAAGGGGGGAAAGAGATGAAACGAATAGTTTTTTTTTAGTGGCAGGGCTTCTAATCACCAGCACAGGAGCACACGCCAGCAACCTTTACTGCGCCGCTTACGAGGCCGAATATGAAAAGAACAAAGGTAAAACCTTCAGCGACATGTCCGCCGACTACAGATCGGCCACGACTTTTTTGTTTGGAGCGTACTTGGCGGTGACCAAGCAAACACCAGCGACGGTCGACAATGCGGATTTCAACAAATACCTCTTCGCAGTCTCCGCAAGCTGCAAAGCGACGCCGAAGCAAGCGATTATGGATGTGGGTTTGCAAGAGATTGCAAAATGGAAACCGCGAAAGACGTCACGATATTCCGAAATATCGTTGATCGACCTGAAGTTAGACATCCAAAAGATGGCAGGACAAGAGATCGAAACCCAAGCAAACGTCCAGATATTCGGCGACATGGGAATGCTCCAAGATGGAATGATGGACGCAAATCCCTTGCCCCTTGATTTTAAGAAGGTGCCGCGAGACCAACGAAAAAAGTTACTGGAACAATGCAGCATGGGTTGCCGAGCCACAGTGCAAGGCAAGGTGGGAAATGTCATGTTTCAGAACGGTATCGTAGCGGACGCCGTTCTCATTGATTAATCGCTAAACAACCCTTCCGTACCTGCGGCAATCTGGCTACCGAGATCGGTAGCCGCCGCCGCTACTGCCTCCTTGGAGTCGGCAATACCGGTTATGGTGGCGGTCGCATATACCGTTACGTTCGGCGGCTGCGGGTTGACAACACGCACATCCTGCGTGGCAGTTGGCCTCGTCATTTCGGATAGCGAGGCGGCATCGATCCTCACGGACTTGACACCAAGATCATCGGCAGTTTTTCCGGGCAAGTTTTCCGTGCTGCCGCCAAAACCGTTCGCTCGCGCAGCCCTCGCCGCATCTAACGCAAATTGCGTCGAAACTGTCGGCGGCGCTGGATCGGTGGGCAGGGATGAGAAGAAGCTGCCTATAGCGTGGAGAGCATCTTCGACACCCGGCAACAGTGCTTTTCCTTGGCTGTACGGTGTGTTGCCAGAATAGGCTGCTTTGCCCAATTCGTAGGCCCCGCCAGCGGCAGCACCATACACCCCCATGCGAGCAAGCCCCAAGAGGATGGAAGACCATCCACCGGCAGCGCCGCCCGCAGCCGCGGCGGTAGCTGCTGTTGCCGCCCCAGTTCCGGCAGCAGCAGCGGGCGTACTACCGCCAACAATAGCAGCAATTCCCCCCGCGACTTTAAGCGCCCCGAGTAATGTGCTTGCACCAGACAACATAAACAGCGCCGCCGCCAGCTTTCGAATGGTGCCAGCCAGCACGGAAATACCCATGCCCCAAGCAAAAAGCTGGAAGCCATAACCGGACATTTCCGCGAAAAACTTGGCGAGGGGGTTATTCTTTATCGCTTCGTTCAATTCGCGGATCGATGCGCCCCATTCTTTCGCCCGCATGAAGATTGCTCCAATGCGGTCGGCGGCGTTCGGATCGACAGGACCAAGCAACAGGTCACCGAGATCGTTCATGAATTCCTTCATGCCGCCGGTATAACCGAAGCCCTGCGCAAACCCCTTCGTGAAATTCGTGATCTGGTCGAAGATCGTCACGCGGTTGCCGAGCGTGTCCAGCACCTCGCCAATGCCCTGCGCACCCTCACGGATGGTCGGCAACATGCTGTCACCGATTTCCGCAAAGACGTTGGAAATCTTGTTCCCGAGCAGGTCCAGAACGTTTTGCGTGGTGCTGGCGCGCTGGATGTACTCATTGAATGCCGAGCCTGCGTATTTCGTGCGGTCGGCCACGCTATCCAGCGCTTGATCCAGCAGCTTGATATTGCCGACCAGCGGCATGAAGGCGCGGGCTTCATCGCCGAAGAATTCGGACAGCAAGGAAACCTGCTTATCCTTCGGCGCTTTCGCAATCGCCGTCAGCACCTTGCGCATGGTGCCTTTCGCGTCTTTCTGCATATCCTTAGCGATGGACGGCAGATGAAGACCGAGCGCCTTGGCGGCGTCCCGCTGCGACTTCTTGGCAAACTCGCCTTTCGTCAATGCGCGGATGACGTTCAGCATGGCGGTTCCAGCCGTGCTGGCATCCGAACCGGCGGAGATCATGGCGCTACCCATGGCCGCAAGTTCTTCTTTTGCGAAGCCGCCCATTTCACCGAAGGAGCCGACCCGCAACATAAATTCAGTCACGTCCTTTGCCTTGGACGCCATGTTGTTCGACAGATGGTTGATGGCATCGGCCATGTCGCCGGTTTCGGCGACCGTCAAACCAAGCTGCGTTTTCAGCTTGGCAAGGCTTTCGCCCGCCTGCCCCGCCCCGAGATCGAAGGCAATGCCGACGCGTGCGGCCATTTCCGCGAAGCTCTGCAAATCTTCGGTCGCAATGCCGCTTTCGCCTGCGGCGGCGAACAGGGCGGCAATGTCATTTGCGGCCAGCGGGATTTCGCCAGACATGCGCCGGATGCTGCGGCGCATGTTTTCAAACTGTTCCTCATTGGCTTCGACAACCTTTTTCACCTCCGCAAATGCGGACTCGAAACTGATGGCCGCGCCTGCGGTCGCCTCAAAACCACGCGTGACGCCGAAGTAACCAGCGCCGAGCGCAACCCGCCTGCCCGATCAAGCCGCGCATCGGGGCGAAAGCGGAAACAGATTGTGCACGCAGGCCGTCAAGCGACCGCGTGATATGCTTCGCGCGAGCAGACACATCATCAAGAAGGGAGACGCGAAGAGTGCTTTGCTGGACAGCCATGGTCATTCTCTCATGATTTTCCGGTACTCCTTGCAGGTGTTGAAATATGCAAGGAGCTTACGGGCGGGCCATCGCTCAATGACATCGAGCGATGTTTTCGCAGTATCGGCAACGTAGACGGCGACTATTCGCCAGTCGTGTTCGTCGGGTCGTTTCCCAAGAGCGGTTTTGTCTTGGCGACGATGCTCTTAAAGTCGCCGCCCTTGATCTTCTTAAAGGCAGGCAGAGGCACATCAGAAATGAGGGCCAGCAGCGCGACCATCTGGCCGATGCCAGGAGAAGAGCTATCCGCTAACAGGAGGTCGCCGACTTCCGGTTCGCGGAACGTCAGTTCGGAATAGGTCTTGCCTTCAAGCTCGACCGGCTTGGCGAGCGATACATTTACGGAATCCATAGTGTCACCTGAAAAAATGGCCCGCAGAGCGCGGGCCGGATTGGACGGATTTGGGGAAGGAAGAAGCGACAACCGCTAGAGCAGCAAGGCGTTGCGGATATCGCCGAACTGCGAGACGCCACCGACCTTGAAATCAAAATCGTCCATCTCGTAGATTTGCTCGCCGTCGATTTCAAGCTTGTAATAGTTCACGTCGACTCCGTAGTCGTTTTCGGAAAGCTCGCCTGCCTTCCACGTCCCGGCGTCCGGCTTGTAGACCCTGCCGCGAATGGTCATCACGGCGCTATGCGTGGTGCCATCTTCGTCCACCAGCGCCCCGGTGATCATGAACGGCGTTTCCTCGCCGATCTTGATGCCGTGCAGCTTCAAAATCTGCGGGTCCACGCCCGGCATCTTGAAGCTGAATTCCAGCGCGTTGTAACCGAGATGCACCTTGCGGGCCTTGATCATCCCGGCGTTGCGCACGTCCTCGCGGACAGCTTCGGGAACCGGCGGCGTGATATCGCCGATCTGCCCTAGCTTGCTTTGACGATCCGCCCACAGCATGCAGTTCCGCAGGATGTAGGCGGGGAGAGTTTTTTGCGCCATGTGAAAAGCTCCTTACGCGGCGACCGAGAGCGCGCCGATTTCGATTGCCCCGTTCACCTCGTCAATCAGCAACTGATACCGGACGATGTTGCGGTGGGTGGTGATGTGGATTTGCTCCATGAGGCCAACCGGCTCAAATTCGACCCCGAGCAGGGTCTTGCCGTTGACCATCAAGGTCGGGTCGTTCTGGTCGGACAGCCAGACGCTACCGCCAAGGATATCTTCGTTCTTCGTGAAGACACGCATTGCGGCGTTACCGTCTTCGATGAGCATCTTGAAATTGCCCTTCGTGGTCTTGCGATCCACGTAGAGGAAATAGAGGTCTTCAAGAGACTCGTTGATCATGTCGGCGGTGGCGCGCACGCTGTCGAATTGCCACAGCGGATCATCAATCGCGAGACGGCTACCCCACGTCCTGAAACCGCCGCGCTCATTGATGATCGTGGCGACCTGATTTTCGTTCAGGTAGTTACTGTCATCGGGATAGGAGATCGTCCGCGCTACGCCGTCGATGGTGCGAATGATCTTGTTCGACACCGACCCGGAGAAGCCTTCCGCCGACGCGACAACGCGGGCGCGGACGCCAGCGAAGACGGCGGCAACAGGTTTCGTCACCGGCACACCGTTGACGTTCTTGATCACCTTCGGATCGATGATGAGGATGCGCCCCGCCGTTGACAGTCTGGGCGGAAGCGCACGGCTTCGGCGTCGGTCGTGTTCGGACCCGAGATATATGCGCGGGCGCGGATTTTCGGGGTGACGGCATTGAGCGCCGAAACGAAGGGGTTCGCCACGTCGCCGACATTGGCGGTGGCAATCGGCAGCACCTTGCCAGCATCCGCCCCGCCGCCCGTGAACGTGAGAACGGGCGCTTGCGACATTTTCTTGCCGGGCGCAATGACTTTGACGGAAAACAACCTTGTCGGCGTCGGCCCCGGTTCCCATCACAGCCTCCAGCGTCGGCAATACCTTGCCGGGATCATTGCCGCCGCCTGTTGCGGTTACGACCGGCGCTTCCGTAAGGTTATCGCCCTGCGAGGTCAGCGACACCGAAACCACGCCATCCTCAATCCACGCGCCGGTATCTCCAGCAGTGATGATGACACGCGGCTGATAGCCGGTCAGAGCCTTGGCGCGGAGTGCGGCATAAAGGCCGGTCCGCGCAACGGGATCGCCGATGAGGTTGTTTTGCAGTGTCGCCGGGTCGGCGCTGTCGGGGACACGGTTGACGATGCACCAAGAGCCGCCCTCATCGAAAATAGTGGCCAGGTCTTGCAGAAGCGTTCCCGCCGCGCCCAGCGCTGTTGCCGCCGTCAACGAACGAACAATGGTCGGATAATCGAGAGGGAAGGCGGCAGGGTCCGCGTCAGGGGCGATGCCATTGACGAAGGTAATGCCGCTGCGGGTCACGCGTGCGATTGCAGGGGTGTCAGTGCTTTCGACAAGCTTGACGCCATGATGATAGGACAGGTCAACCATTCGGCTGGTCTCCTTTGAAGGTTCCAAATTTTGAAGGAAGGTTCCGGCTCAAAACCGGAGGAAGGGAAGCACCCCGCCAGATCGGGCGAGGCGGAGAGGCGTCACGGCCAATAGGCCGGGTTTGTCGCGAAATCGGCAGGGATTGGGGCCATGTCCTTCAATGTAAAATACGCCTGATAGATAGGCTGGCGATGCGCTCCAGCAGCAAGAAGGATTAGCTGCCATTCGGCTGCTGTAACAAACACAGGGCCAGTTTCCGTCTTGATGCCGATCTGCCCACCCCGGCTGCCCCATATTGATGTATGCCTGTGAAAGAGGGGTGACCTCTTCCGTCCACCGCTTCATGTCCTGTGGTGTGGTGCCGAAATGATGAATGCCGCGCTCATCACCGAAATTGTAGTCAAAACCAAGAGCGAGCCGCCGGTCAAGCTCCGCTGAAACCATTGCTACAGACACAACCGGTTCTTCGGTAGGCGGCGTCTCGTCCTCGCCTTCAGGTGAATAACCCCATGCACCACCTACAAAGCGACAGACAAAACCTTCGCGTTCGTCAGGAGGGGGAATGATGGTGGAAAAAGCAGGCGTCAGATGCTCTCCGCTATTCAGTGGGTCAGGGTCGGCAACCGACGCGCCGAGGTATGCGCCGTCATCAGGATTGAAATTGTAAATTTCCATGGATGGCCTCAAAATTTGATGATGGCGTTAAACGCCACACTACGCGGGCGCGCTTCTGCGCTTCCCGATGCAGCGGTTGTGAATGGGTGGGTATGATTGCCAGCGGAATAGGTGGTTGCATCTCCTCCGACGCCGCCACCTTCAGCACCTTCGGAAACCGTTCCGGGGTTATTGAAATGCCTATGGTTTTGGTCAGAAACGCGAGACGGAATACCGTGTTGATGCGCGCCTGAAGCATCCGTGGTTCCGGTATGCACGTGCGTTTTGTTGGCGCTGTCTTGCCATGAGCCAAGCGCACGACCACTATCGACACCCCTGCCGTCATCCCAATTACGTTCAAACTCCCCTCGGTTATCCGGCAGTTTGAACGTGCCATTGCCATTATCGGCAAATACAAAAGGGCCTGCTGTCCAGCTTCCGAGCGTGACAACAAGACCGTTGTGCAAGGCCCAGTGCCAAAGCGCTGCATAAGATGCCTTGGAGAGAGACGCCCCATTGCGCTTGACGAAGCCCGCCCGCGCCGCCGGTTGTCCGTCCTTATCGGGGTGCCCTACCATTTGTGAGGCGTAGCCTTCGTAAGCCGCGCCATTGGCGTTGAAAACCTGCCACGTCATGATTGAGCAGTAATCGGCGTGCCAGATAGGACCTATGTTTTCAGAAGGCAGCGCAGCGCCACTCTGGAAAAACGGTACGCGAGCCTCAATGGCGGACTTTTGCGCGGTGCTGACAGGTTTGTCTGCATCAGCGGTATTATTGACCTTATCAAGCCCAACATCAGCTTTCGCAAGCTCGACATCGGCAGACAGTTCCTTGCCATTGACTTTGCGGCTCGTCGGCACCTTGCCCAAAAGACCTTCAGACAATGCCTGCGCCGTCGCATAATAGGCCGGAAGCTGGTTCCCGAACTTGAGAGCGTTCGGAGCCGAGCCACCTATGATGATCTGGTCAATCTGCTGCTGCGCCAGATCGATTGAGGTTTGCAGATTGGCAATCTGCGGCGCGACGTTGACCTGAATGTAATCAAGCGACGCCTGAATGCCTTGGGCTTTCAGGCTTTCGAACGATGCTTCCAGTTCTTCGCGGTCCACAAGCCGAGTATGAATGTCGGCCATCGTGGAATTCCACAACGGCCGATCAATCAGCGTCTTCGGCCAGGACGGAAGTTGATATCCGTCAGACCTGTCTGGCATAATCAAACACCTCGTCGCCTTCCTGCTCAATGATCGCAGCCACCAGCGATCCGCGCATATTGATTTCGTTCAACGGGTAGAATGTGAAACGCCCACGTTTAACGATGCGAGAGAGTTTCACATCATAGGATTTCTCCGGGTCGATCTTGAAAGCCATGGGAACCTCTAAAGTGCCGCAATGAAGGCGTCCTGCACGAACGGTACGGACACGACATTATTGGTGGTGGCCGCAGGGCGCATGCGGGCGGCAGTCGCCGACGCGCCGAGCGTATAGGTGGAAAGATAGGTCCGGCGCGCAGGCATCTGCGGGTCAACCGTGATTTCGGTGGTGTCTGGGTTGATGAGCGTGTCTCCGACCATGATCGCGGGCGTGAACGTGTGGCGATCAGGATCGAAGGAATCCAGCGTGTATTGCGTCTGGATGCTCGTCGTCGCAAACCCGAACGGAAAGCTTTTACTCACCGCCCGCATGCTGTTGCGATTGCGGGCAACTCGGGAAATCGCTTTCTGGTCAAGCTGGATCATCGGCTGCAAATCAGCCGTACCCATCATGACCATGCGCAATTCCACCGAAGCCGGAAGGCCAACAAGCGGGTTCGTCGCCGGGTCGCCGTCATCAAGTTCCGTCCAGACAGTGGAACCGGAAGGCCGGATTTCCCAACCGAGCGTGCAGCCACCCGGCACCCACCCGGCAAACAGCATGTCGATCTGCGTCATGCCGTCCGCGAGGTTCAAAGCCTGCATCGGAATGACCGTGCGCGGGCTGCGATAACGGGCAGCATTCAGCCGGAAGCAGATATCCGTTTCCGTCGAGCCTTGAGCAAATGCGCCATCTGTCGTCAGGAACTGCGTGCCGCCCGTATACTTTGTTCGACCCAGAAATATGCAGCGCATGCGCGCCGGTCGTTACCGTGACGAAAGCGTAGCGCTTTCCGCTTTCCAGCAGCGTGATGGGCAATTCCGCCCGGTTCCAGCCGACCATAAGATTGGCATGGTCTAGTTTGCCCTGCGCAAGCGCCGCATCAAAACGCGGCATGCCGCCGGTCGTGGTTTCCACGATGAAGATATGTACATCGCCATCAGCACCGACACGGGCAAATGACAGGTCAAGACTTGTGACCTGCATAGGCTGCGCCACGAGGAAGGATTGGCCGTAGATCGAGCCGCTGATACCAACCTCTTCTGTCACGTATTCCCAATAAGGTTCGCTATAAGACTCGTACCGAACCTGCCGGACGCCGTAAGTTTGATGGCCGGGACCGCCGTTCGCACCGACATAGACCACTTCGAACGTCTCGCCGCCGACGTTGAACATCTGCCCAACGCGAGCATCCCCACCGAGACCCGACCATCCCGCAACATTTTCGCACGCCCATTGCGTCGGACCATAGGTGATGCGAATACGGGACGCTTCCTTTCGGACAAGCGTGGTTTCCGTGTGCACCAACTGCGAAATATTCAGCGTGCCATCCAGCGACGTGTTGGCAATACGTGTCACCTCATCAAAAACGCAGGCACCATGCGACGACCGCGAAACGCAATCTTCGGATCGTCTTCCGCCTGCACTTCAAGGCGGGCCTGTCCTTCAGCAGCGAATCCGAACCGGACACCTTCTTCAATTCGCGCGAGCCAGTCTACATGCGTCATATCCCAACGGTCGGGAACAAGGCCGTCATCGAACACATAGGCACGCGCCTCGTCCGGCAGATCGACTTTCAGCCGGGCCGCACCGATATCGCGTTGCATTTGGCGAATGATGACGGGCCGAGGAATTTCAGTGAGCTTGCCTTGAATGTTGACGATCTGCGTTTCAATCGTCTCGGTGCGCATGAAAAAAAGACCGTCAAGATCGACTTCCAGCGCAGTCACGCGGCCTTCGACTTCGAAAAGGGTTTTCACACGGTCGCTGTTGCCGGGTTCGATGGTGTCAACCCCGGAAGAGGTCAGCAGCACGAAGGCAATGCAAGCATCCGTAGAGGCCACCACCGGCTTGACCGGAACCGGGTTCGCTTCGCCCGGCTGCACGATCAGTTCGACAATTCGGCGGATTGTCTTCGGCGTGGTGCGGTTGACTATGACGCTGGTTTCGGGATCGTCGGAAGTTTCAAACGGACGGTTTGCCGTATCCGTCACTTCCTTGCCGCGAAGCAGTACCGCTACCCAACGCTGGTCGGAAGCTGCCGCCGGGATATAAATCTGGAGATTCATATCGTTCGGCGCTTCCTGCGCATAAACGATTTCCCCGGCAACATAGCGGCCAGCCGAGACCGTGATTTCCTGCGCCGATTTACGCGCCACCGTGAATGCGGCCCAATGTGCGGGATAGCCGATGGCATCCAGCCAAATGCCATCCGTCGCGGCCTGCGCCTGCAAACCGATAGCTTCGAAATCCGCGTGATCGGCGATTTCAGCTTCTGCAAAGGAAGTGCGCTGCATGTGTCGTTACCCTCAATCCAGCCGCTTGCGATCCATGTAACCGCCGATGGCATGGCTTCCGTCGATGAAAATGTTGTCGTTAAAGGTGATGCCGCGCCGCCATGCGAAGGAAACCGAATAGAGCGTTTCCGGCGTCTTGGCGGTCGTCATGGCGCGCTTGGCGCGGCGGATGGGTTCAAGGTCGATGGCCGCCATTGCCGCCCGTCCGAAGGCGCTGCGGCCAATCTGAAAGCGGTTCTTCGGCGCTGTCAGCGTGACGCGGACGAGGTAATGCGCAACATAGGGCTGATGCGCTATTGGCGTTCGGCCAATCACCGCCCGCCCGAAGGTGAAGCGGTTCGGATGGGCGATACGGTCCACAATTTCCGCATCAACGAAGGCAAGGTAGCGTTTCAGCCCGGCAAGCGTGCCTTTCAGCGCGCCCAAGGGAGACGCGGGATAGAGCGTTGAAACCCCGGCGCACTGCGCGATCATTTCCCGCTTGCGCTCTTCCGTCCAATCATCAAACCAGAGATCGACCGAATGATGCACGGCCAGCCACGGCAGAAACCGTGCGGGCGTCTGGTATGGGTCCATGAGAACCGCGTAAGGTATCGGCAGATCATCCGACGTACCGGCGGCAAGCGCCTTTTCGAATGGCTCCGCCGAGGATGGCAGCAACATACCTACATCGCTCATGCCCGCACCTCGACAGCGATGTTAAGGCTGGTCATGACCGGCACCTTGTAGGCGTCGGGCTGGATGACGACAGGCGCGAGGTCGCGCACCCTAATTACGCCGTCACCGAAGGCCGCGCCCGAAAACAAGGCTTCGGGGATTTCTCCGCCGATCAGGATGCGGGCGGTCGCCGCTGCGGTGTGACACGCTTTTCCGCTTCCTGCCGGACGATATCAGCGGACGGCCCGACCGCCGGAATTTCGAGGACAAGCGAGACCGCATATTCCGCCCGCCCGGCGGCCATGACAGAGATAGCCACGGCTTCCGGCGCACGGTTCGGGTTCGTTACCGACGCCCGAACTGTATCCAGCTCCAAGACAGTCGGAAGCCTGCCCATCGGACCGATGACAACAACATCCGTGTCTCCGCGACGGCCATGGACAGCGCGGCCATTCACCCGCGCATCCCAAAGCCCAAGGGCTTTGTCAGCAGATTGCGGCCAAGCCGTCCACGCATCATAAAGGTAGCGACCGGCAGAACCGGCGGACGGCAGATCGTAAGACAGCAGATAACGCCGCAACAGCGCGTCATCGCCCTCCATGATCGCAGCCGCATTCGCGGTTGCCGGAACCACGGTTTCACGGGCAATGTTCCGGTTTGCGGCGATGGCATCCAGATTGGACCCCTTCGCATATGCCGCCAGAAGCGAACGGAAAGTGTCATTGACGTTCTGGCGGTCCAGAAGGCGCAGGTATGACCAAGCTTCACCGACGACGCCCGCCGGGTCCGTTTCGAGATCCTGCACGTCATATTCCGGTAGCGACGGATTGACCGCCCGCAGCGTGTTCCAGAACGCGAGGAAGCGGACCTTGAATTCGCTGTAAAGCGTCTCGAAATCCAACGGGCTAATCGCATCAGGCAACGGCAGGCGCGAAACATCAATCGTCGTCGGTGCGTAAATCGCCATGGTCACTTGCCCGGATAAATGACGCGGACGCTGGCGCTCTCCGCAATGGAGTAATCGCCGCGATGGCCGCTAGGATAATAGGTGCCGAAGATATCGAGCGCGATGACGCCACCGGCATCCGCTTGGGTCACGCGCCCGGCAGTCATTCGGAAGCGCGCGGCTCCCATTCGAGGATTGCCGTTGCGGCGGCGGAATAGAGTGCGAGCACGTTTCGCCGCGTCATCTTGCCGTCGATAAAATCAGGGACATTGCTGCCGAAGGTCCGGCGCATGACGCGCGAACCTTTCGGCGTTCTCAGTATTTTCCGGATTGATTGCTCCGTATGCGGCCAATCATTCAGCGGTGCGCCGGTCTGACCGTTTACGCCGGTTGAGCTTGCCATGGGCGCTATCCTCTTTTTCAGGGAAAACGACATTACCGAAGGGCGGCGCAAGCTCGCGGGCTTCGTCGTCGGTCAGGGGGATGATTTCGCCAGCCGACCGCCAGCGCCCGGCGATTTCGCAGCCGGTTCGAACCTTGTAGTTTTTCATGGGGTTTCCTCAGTCCACCGCGAAGACTTTTCCTGAGCCTTCGACAATCGGCCACTTGCCCGACGAAGAACCGGACATGACGTGCACAAGGTCGCCGATCCGGGCGACACGCTTGCCGCCGTCACCGCCAAGCTGCACGTTCGGCGATTCAACGATCACCTTCGGCGAAGTGATTTTCACCCGCCCCGCAGCGGCTTCAATGACGGTATCGTCAATCTTGATATGGAGCGGCGCGTCACTGTTCTCGCGGGCGTTGTCGTCGCTATACGTGGAAAAATCTATCTGCGCGTCGGTCATGTCGCCGTTTTCGGAAACAACATCCACCTGCTCGCCGACGCTGTAGAGGACATCGACCTTGACGCCACCGGCAGCGAGGGTCCGCGCCTTGATCCATGGCGTCAGGTAGGGTTTTCCCGCCTGTTCCGACAGCTTGACGCGGTACTTGGATTTGTCGTCGCTGACTTCCGCAATCGTTCCCTTGCGCCGCCGGTTGCGGTTGCGGCGCTCAAGTTCGGCCATGCGCACATAAAGGTCTGTGATCTGGTCCACTAAACTGGCCATCAGGGCGATACCTCGTAAGGCGTGATCAACATGGCGTCGGCCTCGTCATGGATAAGGCCGTACCGCCGCATAGCAGTCTGCAATTCACTGGCGTTGCCTGAAAGCTGCGCACGAATAAGAGCGATCTTTTCCGCCATGGACGGATCATTCGGAGCAAGATCACTTTCGCATTTGGCGAGGAACTTGGCGAAGGGAGAGTCGGGATTGAGCGGTTGCCCGCACAATGGTTCGGCCACCATATTGGCGGTGATTTTCAGTTGGTGCGCGGCAAGCCGCACGCCGTTCGTATCGCCGCTGATGCGCGAGCGCGATGCGGATTGAAACGACGCACAGAGAGAGCGGAAGATTTCCGCCCATTCGTTCCCCGAGTCATTGAGAGCGTCGCCGGTCTGACGGAGCGCCATATCAAGGTGAAACTCAAACGTCGCGTCGGTCGCGGGCATCCCGAGAATAACACTTTCGTCCGTCTCGGCATCGGTGACGGCGTGCGCCGTGGTCACGCCAGCCTCAAAAACGATATCGAGTTGCCCGGCGATGCCAGCGAGCGAAGCTCAAGACCCTCCATCAATTTCGAACCGTCCGTGTAGACGGAGATGAAAGGCTTATCCTTATCCGTCCGCAAGGAGCCATCGGCAGCGATATCGAGCACGCCGATTTCGCTGTCCAGCACGTTGGAACCGACAACCGTGTTTCCCTTGATCGCCTCCACAGCGGAGATGCGGGCAGCAAAACGGATGAAGGACATGGAGGCTCCTAAAGTTCTTTCAGGGCAACAGCGATAAGGTTGCTATGCCGGTCACTGACAAAATCGACCAACCAAACCGGTTCGCCTGCCCGATCCATCGCTCGCACCTTGTCTCCGGTTTTCAGCGCAGGGCCTTCGTAGGTGGAGCGGTCAATAAAGAGTACGGCATCCGCCGCAGCGAAGCGGACGCGATGGGGGCCGCTCACCGCATTGCCTGCGGGTCGCGTTGTGTCGTCTTCCGTGTGCAGGGCCTCGCAGCGGATGACGATCTGCGGGCGGTCCGGGTCCGTCTTGCCGTTCACCAAGAACGAAAGGCGGACCGTCTCGCCAAAAGCGCCGCCAACCTTCCGGTCAACGGCAGCTTCCAGTTTTCGCCAGTCCACCATCTTACTGATGCAAGATGAGGTCGCCGGTCGCCGAAGGATTGGCGGCGACGGCGGCGGCGTAACCGACCTTGGTGTTTGCGCCAGCATTATCGGCGGTGGTCAGCTTGGCACCATCCCAATAAAGGACTGCGCCTTCGGCCCATGCCTGCGCGTTCGTCTTGGGCAGGGTAAAAATGCCCGAGCGGGAAATATTGACGCGCTGGCCAGCCTTGGCGGAAAACTCCGCTACGCCGAACAGCTTGCCGACAAGAACGCCGTCGCCGGAATTGACATCGGCGGGCGCGGTGACTTCCACCGTATCGGCGGGGCCTCGATAGTTTTTCATGGTGATCTTCCTTGCGATCAACGTGACGAAGAAAGGGAGAGCCGGTCGGCTCCCCCAACGAAGTCAGGCAGGCGGCTTACGCTTGGCCGGGGTTGTGATAGCCGAAGCGGAAATCGGTCGCGCCGCAACCGAAGTCGTGTTCCACCGACATGCTGAAACCCTGCGAGCCGAAGGGTTCGTCCATGCGAACGCGCGGAGCCTCGTAACCTTCGAGGTAACCCCAACGGTAATTGGAGCCGGTCGAAGGATCGGCGAAGAGGTCCCAGGAATTGTCCGCAATCTGCGACGTTTCCACCAGTTCGAACTTGCCGGAGAAAATATTGACCGTGGAAACCGTGGCGGGCGTGATGGATGCCAGCAGCTTTTCCGCATCGGTCAACTGGTTCGGGCCAACCAGCATGATACGCGCCGGGTTTGCGAGCAACGGCTTACCATCCAGAGAGGTTTGCCGACCCATAGACTTGCGGCCTTCGCCGACGCTATCGACAGTAATCGCAGAACCAGCAGCAGCAAGGTTCTTATGGTCAGCATGGAAGACGGTTTTGCCGTCCGCAAGCTTGCCGTTGTACGCACCGCCGTAGAAGGTGACTTCTTCGAACAGGGCAACCGAAGCCCCGTAGCTCGTCAGCAGTTCGGCGATGGCGCCAAGATCGTCATTGATGAGCATCTGGCGGCTGATATTCAGGGCGATGGCGTAACTGAAAGCCTGCACGGCTTCCTTGCCCTCACCGAACGAACCGAACTTGATCTTGCCGTTTTCCAGAATCTTTTCCAGCATCGGGAAATCGCCGGTCTTGACGATCGTATCCGGGCGGAAGTCGCGGAAATTCTTCTTGCGGGCGAAGCGCTTGAAGGTCGGCTGCGCCAGTGCGTAGCGCTGTTCCAGCGTGCGATTGACAGCACCTTCAAAAATCACCGGGAAATCAGAAGTCGAATGCGCCGCACGGCTGAAGATGTTGTCGATATCGCGGGCATTCAGCATGCGGCGACCGTGGAAGTTCACGCAATCGGCAGCGATATCGACCAGACCTTGGCCCATATACTGGCGGGCGGCGGCAGACGGACCGGCCTGCGGGGACCGGCGCGCCGAGACCGTACGCCAGAGCTTCCACACGGGGCCGAACGAATGGTATCGGCTTCGTCATTGCCCACCTGCACGCGAACGCGGCTATCGGTCGGCGTGGCGCGTTCACTGGTCACCATGTGATCCAGAAGCAAACCCCCGGAAAGTGTCCAGAGAAGTGCCGGAGCGAATATGGTCACGACCAAAGCTCACTTGTCCGGCACGCTCCGCCAGTTCTTCGATAGCAGTCACGCGGTCGCGTTCGGCACGAACGGCATTCTGGGCGATGGCCTGCGGATTGTTGTCGGCAGGCGTCGGCGCATTACGCTCCGCATTTTCAAGTGCGGTAATCTCGGCACGGACGCCATCCAGTTCGGCGAGGATCGCAGAATGATCCTTTTCGATGGCGCGGGCGGCTTCATCGGACAGCCCTTCCACCAGTTCCGCACGCTTGCTTTCCGCGCGCGTCGTCAGGTCGGTGGCCTTCGCTCGGAGAGCGAGCAGTGCCGGGGTGGCCTGATAGACATGATCGAGCATGCCGCGCGTCTGCACGAATGCATCGTGACCGAGCAGCGAGGCCGCGTGGGAAGGGTCGGCGGAAAGAATGGTGAAGGCGAGACCGAAGCAGACGATTGCGGCGACGGTCGCGAAAACATATGCAGCCTTTTTCATGGCGTGCGGTTCCTTTTGTATTACCGGGCAGGACAAGCGCCGTCGCCCTGCATCCCCGGTGGAAGTCAGGCGGCGAACTGGAAAAATTGGAATGAGTGTCAGGCGAAGCGGCGTTCGGCTTCGGCCATGCGCATGCGTGCGGCCCGAAGATCGAGACATGCCGCAGACTGGATAGAGAGCGGGAACGTGGCTTCGCTGGATCGGACCTGCGCGCCGGGATCGGCGGGAACGGTCACAAATGAAATCTCGTTTGGCGTCCAGCGCTCCACGAAAATCTTTTCGACCTCGCCTTTCTTCGCCGCTTCCTCCACCCGGATTTTATCAATGGAGTAACCGACCGACACATTTTTGATGATCTTGTCAGAGACCAACCCGAACATGCGGTCAGCGGCCAGATCAATACCAGCCTTTGGGAAACGGATGGTCGCCCACCCTTCGGCTTTCTCGATCCACGCCCGTTCAACAACGGCGATCTGTGAAAACGTGGACCACCGGGAATGGCTGTCCAGAACCGGCGCACCCAAATTCATGCGCGTCAGGTCCAGCGCCCGTTCGCTGACGATAAGGATTTCATCGAACGGGACAGCCGTGTCCCATCCGGTATAGCGTAGGCGGCGCACCGCAGCGCCGGTCGTGAAGACCAGCGTAACGGTGCGTGCCTCCGCATCGATAGAACTGACATTAAGGTCTTGCCCGCGAACCTGCATCGGCAAGGAAGCGGGCGCTTTGCGCAGTTCAAGTTTCGTCATCGTCGGGGTCCTTGTCGTCTTCCGTCTTGTCGTCGGGCGGGTCGTCTGTTTCGTCCCGCTGCTGCGCTTGCCCGGCCTGAGACATCCGCCGTGGGTCGCTGTCGAGGACAAGCTTGCGCTTGTCGATTTTCTTGTTGTCGGACTGGATTTCATCCAGCACGTCATCCGGGTTTTCACCCATTTCGGCGATGACGCTGGATAGCGAGCGGAAGCCCGACCGCACTTCCTTGATGCGGGCGTTCACGTCTTTCAGCGGGTCGGCTGAATAGAAGCGCGGCGGCGACCATTCCACGGCAACCTTGGGCGAACTGATGATTCCGGCGAAGTACGCGGCTTCGCAGAACCAATCCCAAATAGGCTGTAGCAGCAGCATCGGAATGATGATGAGCCATTGAACGGCGGAGATCGTCCGGCGAAATCCTTCCAGCCCGATCTTGCTGGACGAATAGTTCACTTTGTCCAACCGGCCCGACATGATGGCATAGGGAACGCGCCAGCCCGCAGCGATGGTGTGCAGCATAGATGCTTTGTAAGGATCATAGCTGTCCGTCACTGCCGGTTGCGAAAACTCCATGCCCCGGCCACCAACGGCATTGTAGAACATACCGGGTTCGAATTTTTCGACGCGCCTGCCGTTCACATCATAGATGCCGGGTTTGGCTGGACTGTTATCCGCCATAGGCATGCCAAGCTGGTCGCCTTCATCGCCGCCGGTCATCACACCAACAAGGCAGGCTTCCAGCCGCTTGCGCGTCAATTCCGCTTGCTCGTAAGACGCCAGATCGTAGGTGTCGGCCATCGCTGGCGTACCCCCACGGCGCGCCCATTACCTGCGTCCGCTGCTTTTCGAAAGCGTGGGCAATGTCGGACGCAGGAACCGGCTTCGAAACAATCGTGGACTTCGGATCGAAGAAGCTGTTGCCCGGATGCGAACCGAACATCCAGTAAGCACGCTTCCTGCCGATGGCATCAAATTCGATGCCTTGGATGATCTTGCCACCATCGGAAAGAACGCCTTCTTTGGTAGTGTCGATCAGGTCCGGTTCCAGCACCTGCAATTGCAACGGGACGGGTAGACCGTCTTCCAGCCTGCGACGGCGGCGGCGAACAAGGCCGTTCCCGCTTTCGAACATTTCGCGGGCCGTCAGGTTGACGATACCATTGAAATCAAGATCGCCGTCCGCATCACAAACCTTGCTCCACTCCGCAAAAAAGCTTGTTGAGCTTTTTATTTTTCGAGCGCGGAATAATGCCGTCGCCGATTGCGTGGGTAACAAGTTCGTGGATCGCCTTCGCAGCATAAGGATTGTTGCGGGCGAGATCGCGCATGCGGTTGCGCAGGGTCCGACCGGCGCGCGCAATTTCTGCGTCCGCCGATGTTGATGGTGCGCGCCTGCCGGATTTCAGGCGACTGGTTTCCGCGCCAGTGTAGTCGCGAAGAGCATTCATCGCGAAGCGGCTTTTCGCGCGCCGAAGGCCAGCTTCGGGCGAGAAATAACCAATGGTCCGGTCGAGAACGTTAGCGATGCTCATCAGTCGAGCGCCGCGTAAATGGTCCGGGAGCCGCCCGACCGAGTGGATTTCAGGGCGGCAAGTGCCTCCCTCATGTCTTTGAGAGAGTGATATTCCACCTCGCGGCGCGTGCCGCCAGAGTGGAATATCACCTTTCGCGCGCCCATTGCGATTGCATCTTCAAGCGCAGCAATTTGATCGTCTGTAGTCGCCATTATGCAAGCCACTCCGGTTTCGCGATTTCTTGTGTGTAGGTTGCGACCGCCGGTTCCGGCGGTGTCGAAAGCTCGCCCTCCCGGTGCGCCCAATTGGCATTGACCATCTGGCGGGCGGCGAAGGCATAAACCGTGCAGTCAAGCGCCTCATGGCGTCGGCCCGGTATCGGAACGAACTGTCTGCTTGGCTGGCCGCGCAAATAGCGGACTTCCATCTTTTCGCCTGCAAGCTGCTCGTACCAAACATCCGGCAGGTCTTTCGAAAACCGGATGGACTTGGGCCGTGCCAGCCTGCCGAAAATGTGGCTCTTGATGCCGTCCACGCCGACAATGAAAAGGCGTCCGCCCTTCACGTTGGTTTTGGAGCGCTCAATCCATGGCCGGTTGCCCGCAGCACCCTTGATAGCCAGAACACGGCGATTGAAGCGCGGGAATGCGAAGCGATAGACCGTTTCCATCGTTTCGCCGTCAGAGCTATCGATGCAAACGGCATCGACCTTGATCTTGCCGCCAAGCGGGTGGTCCCATTGCGTCGTCAGGGCAACGTCCAGTTCGGCCCATGTGGTATGGTCATCGTAGCGACCCCACACAACGGTATGACCGAGAACATAGGGGATGCCCTCTTTGTCCCAACCGATGAAAGTTGCTTCCAGACGATCATCCTGCACGTCCACGCCGACCGTGATAATCAGCACTTGGACCGGGATATTTTCCAGTCCGAAATCTTCGGCGCGGCCCGCAAGCTCGATATCGTCCAGTTCGTCGCCGTCCTCTTTCCACCCTTGGGCAAGGATGGTGTTGACGAAGGTTTGCAGCGTCGAAGGATCGTTTTTGACCGTGACGAATTCGCGCGCCAGCCGCCCCCAGGAGGCGTTAGGCAGAAGCGAAATCAGGGCGTTCATGCGGAAACCGGCATGATCCTTGATTTCCGGTCGAAGAGCGCGCCAGCGGCCATTCGCCACCATGCCCGGTTTGTGCCGTTCCTCAACAACAGAACCGCATTCGACGCAAACATAATACGCCTTTTCCGGCTCACCTTCGGGCCAATGGATATCGGCCCATGTGATTTCGTGGAAGTGACCGCACTCGGGGCAAGGCACCTCGTAGATGCGCTTGTCCGATTGCTCATAGGCCCGCAGCACATGGCTGGTCGCCTCATAAACAGGCGTCGAACCCATAACAATCTTGCGGTCCGCAAACGAAAGCGTGCGGCGTTCCGCCAGCAGGATCGGCGACCCTTCCTTCGTCGCGTCCATGCCATCCGCCTCGTCAATGAAGAGGATACGAACATTGTGACGGCGCAGGTTGCGCGGTGCCTTGGCGGCGATGACTTTCAGGAAGCCGCCGGGAAAGCGACGGGCAAGAAGCGTGTTGCGTCCGCCTTCGCTGGTGTCGCCGGTCAGCAGACCGCGAAGCGCTGGCGAGGCGTCAAAGATCGGTTCAACGTCCGAAACCATGTAGTCGCGGCAGTCGGCCTCTGTCGGCAGAAGCGAAAGGATCGGCGACGGGTCGTTTGAACAGAAACTTGCCATGGCGCTGGTCAGCAGCGTCGTGAAACCCACGCGGACCGGCTTGACCAGCGTAACCCGTTCAATTGCGGTATCACCAATCGCATCGGCAATTTCACGCTGCGGAGGCCACAGCCGAACCCTGCCCGTGAGCGAAGAAACGCCTTCCGGCAGATGGACGGTATGTTCAATCCATTCCGACAGCCGAAGTTTCGGCGGCGGCAACAGGCTGTCCCATACCGCTTGCCGCAATGTCGCCAGCGCCGTTGTCATCGTCCTCGTCACCAAGTTCGGTAAGCGCCGACCGGATTTCTTGGCCGATCAGGTCCACATCGTAGGTCGTGAGATGCGGCAGCATCTGCCGACAGCGCGAAGGCACAGACAGAACAGCGTTGCGGATGCGTCGGCCTATCGAAACCCACTCGTTTCGCACGTCCGTCATCGAAATCAGTTCGCCGCGCATCGCCGCGTTTTTCATGGCCGTCTGGTCGGCCTGTTCCCGCGCCAGTCGCGCACGTTCGGCGGTCAGAACATCCGCGCCGTCACCGCCGCGACCGGCGGCAACACCACGCAAATGCTCACAGTAAAGCTGGATGGACTGGCGAAGATCGAAGCGATTCCGTTCTGTCTTCACCCACGATTCCACGCTCTACGAAATCCGACACTGCCCCGCTTCGAAACCTTCAATAGTTCCGCCAGTTCGGATGCGGTGATTTCGACATCGAGCGGGTGCTTTTCCGGTTCGGCAGGTGCCGTTTCGTTAAGCAGCGGGGAGGCTTTCGCCAGCTTCCGCATGTTTCTTGTGCGATTTGGCCGCGAAACTCGGGCTGACGTTGAACTTTGCCGCCGCTTCCCGAACGGTGTGGCCCTCGTCCATGAAGGCCACGACCTGTTCACGCAACTCGTCAGGATAGCTCTTTACCATCTGATTCCGATTCCATCGAAAGGGCGGTGGAACCCCCCTATAATTTTCTTCACAGAGCGAAATCCCGCAGTCGCCCACACCCCGCTACTTGGCCTCTTTTGAGGGAGGGACCCGACCGAGGGGGGGTATGGGGCGGGTCGCGACCGGGGGTCGGGGTGGCCGGTCAGGGGACCAGCTTGGCAAGGGCGGCTTCGACCCGCTCTTTCAGCAAGGGCGCTGCTATGCGCTGGAATGCTTCGGCTGTTGCACCGCTGGTCATTTCCTTCGGGATGAAGACCCCCGAGCGGGCGAAGGTAATCTTCGTGCCGGAGCGGTTGAGCCGGTAATAGGCATGGCCATTGAACTCCGCCACCGGCTTACGGTCGGGGAACTGTCCACCCCGCAGGAACGCGCCGGGATAGAGCGTCGGCTTTCCGAATGGTCGCGCCACGACACCGGCTTCGGTTTCCTTCGGGCGCAGATACTTGAGGCGAATGTTGCCGCCCCGCGTGGTCATGTCATAGACGTACCGGCCCGGCTTTGCGGTTGCCGGATTGCCGATGGCCTTAACGATGGTGGCACGCGGCAAGCCCGTCTGTTTCGTCAATTCGCGGATGACAACGGTTTTCGTCCTGTTGCCGACCTGATTGACGATGCGCGGCAGAACTGTCGGGAAGCGCCGTTTTCAGTTCCGCTATCCGGTCGCCGTATTCCGCAAGATTGCGGTCGGCCCATTTCATGGACAGAACAGCCATCGTCAGATTTTCCCGGAAGTTGCCTACACCCTATGCAAACGAAAAAGGCGACCGGGTCAGGGTCGCCTTCGCTCAAGTCCGCCGATGATATAGCTGTCGCACTGGCCTTGAATCGGTCGCTCTGGCGAGAGGGTCAAGGCAGGGTCCGCCCCGGCTTACCAGCGTGGAGGTTTTTGGAACCCCACTCGCCGGTCGAAACCGGCGCGCCTGCACAGGATCAGCAGATCATCCTGCGCTATGCATAGTCACAACTGTTCGAGCAATGCAAGAGGGGCTTCGATGGTCGAAACCTTGCCGAACACGTCCACCGCCACCACAGCGCCGGTAGCAACGCGCTCGCCGTCAACGGTCCGATCCTTGCGCAGTTTCAGGATGGTGCCGCCGAAACTGGCGAAGGGGCCAAGCACGAAACGAACCTTATCGCCGCGCTTGAACTGTTCGCAGTGCTTCACGTCCGGCGCAGTCTCGTCATCGCCGAAAGCCTTGAAACGATTCATTTCCTCGTCTGATACACGATGAGGGTGAACCATCCCGCCAACGAAGCCCGCGACACCTTCCAGCCGGGCAATACCGCAGACTGCGGCGGGAGAATAGACGATGTTGACCAGCACATAACCCGGCAGAAGAGGACGCGAAACAGCAGGGATAATGCGACCGCGAACGACCGTTTCACCGATGGTTTCGAGCGGGAGAAAAACTTTCACGCCAGCTTTCCGAAGGGCGTCTTCAACAGCTTTTTCCGCCTTATGCTTCGTCTCCACCACGAACCATTCGTGTTTCCCCGGCTGATTCTCCGCCGCCATGGAAAGCATGGTGACATTGAGTCGCTTCGTGTTCTGCATCTGGTCGAACAGAGACGCGAAACGCGACAGGTCATAAAGCTCCGGGTTGACCGGCTTGCTGGCGGCATAAATCTTCACGTTATGCATCATTGGTGCGTCCCTCGCTGATGGTGGAAAGAAATTTGGAAAGCGCGGCATCAACTGCCGCTTCGAGATCGTCAGCCCCGTCATCGACCGGGGGGAAGTAGACCCATTCGGGCGGATGCTCGATAAAGGGCCAGCCGTTGCGTTCATGCAGGTGCTTCCAAGCTGCGTACAGATCGGTGTCGCGGTGCACCTGCCGGAAGTCCTGCACCAAGGGGAGAAGCGAGAGCGAAGTGTTGAAAGGCTCGCGGCGACGGGCGAGGTCGCGCATGGTGTTGACGAGTGGCCAGCCATTGTCACGGCGCTTTTCGAACATAAGCTGTTCGCGGGAAATCATGCCCTTGGCGATACGGGTTTCGTCAAAGCTGGTCACATACAGCAGGCCGGTCGGTTCTTTCGACAACGCCTCGAAGCGCGTTCCCATCCAGAGCTTGCCGCAGACCTTGGCAATGCCATGGGCGTTGATCGGCTCAGCAAGAACATGCTCCGGCAGGTCGCGCCAGTGACGGTTTTTGAGGTAGACCGCTGCGGCCATCAGGTCGGCAGGCTTGGCCCAACGAAGATAGGCGGGCGTCCGCTCCACGCACTCGGTCCGATCTTCCGGGGAAAGAGCGAACCACGCGTTGCGGGCATATTCGATATCGCCCTTTTTCCACGTCGCGAACCACAGCGTGAAAGCATGCTCTATCTTTTTTCGATCAACCTTTTTCAAAACTCCCTCTTCCGCGCCAGCGGCTGGAGAGTTTTCTGGAATGTTAGTTGGAAGATTCTTATCTTGGTGGAACTCCTCCACCACCTTCCGGTCGTCATTTCCACCACCTTCGGGAACGATTTCCACCGCCTTGGCGACGGAACGCGGTGGAACTGTTCCACCACCTTGGGAGGCGCATGCGTCGTCGGAACGTGGTGGAGGATTTCCACCACCTTCGCTGTCTTCGTTACTGGCTGCATTGCCGGAAAGGTCGCGTCCCGGCCACCGCGCAACATATTCGTTCCGCTTCCATTTCTGGCCGCGAAAACCGTGTTGCGTGACGACAATCCAACCGCTCTCTTCGGCGATTTCGAGGTGTTTCAGGACGGTTTTCTTGTCGAGGCCCGTCAGGTCCACCAGTTCCGAAATCGGCGGATAGCAGGAACCGCCGGTCGCATCCATTTTCAGGCCAAGCGTATGCAGCACGAGGCGCGTGATAGGCGGCAGGCCGGATTTACCGACCGCGTGACGCCAAGACCATGCGCGCGACATTGCGCCGTGATCCGGTTCCATCACTGTGCACCGCCTTTCCGCACCACGTCGCGCAGGAAAGAGCGCACAGCGTGGACGCCGAGAACGACCGTATGCGGCAATCCGCCGTCCGGCAGGCGCGTGGCGTTGATAGCTGCGAATTCCACATCCAGCGCGTCAACGCCGAGCGTAAAATGCGCTTCCTGCAAGACACGGCGGATTGTGGTGTGGTCGCGGTAAATGACGCCTTGCGGGGCGCGCAAAAGCCAGTCCGCGCGCGCCGCGTCCGTCTGGCAGTCCGCCAGAATTTCAACGATGGGCATAAGGTCGGTCATCGGCTGATTTCCCGCTCTACCTTGCGCGCCAGCGCGCGGTAGCTGTCCATCGCCTTGCAAAGATCACCATGCGCCCGGCGCTGGTCAGCAGCGGCCTTTTCGGCGCGCGCGGTCGCTTCCTCGCAGGCGAGGAACGCACCTTCCACCAACTTTGTCTCTTTCAGGAACTCATCATAAAGCGGGTTCGAGCCTGCCGGGCCGAAGAACTGGTCGCGGACTTGCGCCACCCAATCACGGGGCACGCCCAAATCCTTCGCCACGGCAGAATCCGTCCAGGGGGATTTGTAGGCGTCCTTGGCGTAAACCTCATCCAGCTTGTCGTTAATAATGCGCCGGTCCTCGCGGCTCATTTCACGCGGCTTGTCTGCAATCGTCGCTACCGTCTCCCACCATGGCTTTTTGTCCTTTACGCTTGGCCGGGGCGGCGTGGATCGGGCAGAAATCCTTGCGCGGATTGCTGCCGACCACCCATCCCTTGTTCTGGAAATGTTGTGTTGCCGCGATTGGCGGCTTGCGGTTGACCCCGGTTTGATGCGGGAAATAGGCGACAGCACCGCAGCAGGCGCATGTGATCTGCATGGCCTTCGTGGACTTGTCGCCGTAGGGGATGGAAACTTCTGGAAAGATGCGGTCGCTCACCGGGAATCCCCTCTCTTCCACGCTTCGAAGTCCTTCCGAAAATGAAGGAAGGCCGCTTGCGCGCGTGGGTCGTTGTCGATTTCTTTTTTGCTGGAAATGGCGAGGATGCTTTTCAACCGGGTGTCCGCCTGCGCCTTGTCGCGCACCGGCCCGCCCGCGCCCTTGATTTCAAGGAAGCGCTGGAAGGTGCGCTCGGAAAGCAGCATTGCGGCCTGCGCCGCGTACTTTTTCCGCACGGCGGCGGCTTGCTGCGCCTCCACCTGCTTTTTCAGGTTCCGAACGGCATCAGATGCCCGACCAATAAGGCCCAAAAGGAAGGCGAGGTTTTCCGCCGCCCCGCAAATCAGGTCGCGTTCGTCCGGCAGGGCGTCGGCATGCAACGTGCAGATAAGCGCCTCGTCACCCGTCGAACGGCGGGCGATGACGGCGATGTTGTTTCCGCGCGGCTCGAATGCCCATACATCACCGTCCATGCGCGCCGAAAGGTTTAGCGCAGGCGATCAACGGCTTTTAGCTCGCGAGCGCGGGCAGGATCGACAAGCTTGTTCATCGTTCAGCCCGCCATCATCGCCAGATACATCATGCTCGCACCGAGTGCGCCAACGGCGAAGCAGATCGACCCACTGACCAAATCAAGGGGGCATTCGTTGAACCGGACGCCAGCGCAAAGGCAAGTCAGCAAACCGACCACGAAGAAAGCAACGGCCATCATAAGACCTCGCTTTCCGCCGTCGCGGCGGCTTCCTGCGGCTGGAAATCCTTCCAATCCACCCGGCGGACAACGGTGGCGCTCCCGTAGTTTCCGGCCTCGTCACGTTCCCAAACAAACCACGCCGTGTTCATGCGGCTGCTGGCCTTGTTTCCGTCCCATCCGTCGCGGTGCATCATCGGGAGGCGGCGCTTGAAGACGTAGACACGCGCAGGCGGGCAATCATCCATGACGAAATTGCGGTCATCGTCCGCGAACCCGCAAAGGAAATTCAGGTTGAGCAAAAGCGCCATCTTGCGCGGCTTGTAGACCCGCAGGGCGTGGGCGACGAAGGCGTTCAGCACATCGCCGTAAGGTGGATTGGTGACGATATCGTATGACCCGGCTTCCTGCGGCTGCGAGGTCAAAAAGTCCTGCACTGCCTGCAATTCACCGTTACTGTCCGCCGTGCCGTAGTCGTTGATATCGGCCAGCACCACAGCGTAATGAAACGCTTCCAGCATACGGGATATCGCACCGCGCCCGCAGGCTGGTTCCAAGACGCATGCGGGTGAATTCCTCCAGCGCCAGCAGCGTAAACATCGCTTCCGGTGGCGTCTCGTAGAGGTTAGCCCCGCGCTCTTCCTTTGTGGCGCTGGCCGTGCCGACCGCCGCGCGAAGATTGGCCTTCGTCGGTTCCAGCCCGGCAGCAAGCCGCGCCTGAATGGCCCGTTCGACAATGCCGGGTTCGCGATGCTCCGCCGCTGCGAGCTTGCGGGCTTCGTGAATTTCTTTGTACGATAGCCCCGTGTCATCCACGGAAAAACCCTTTCCATCGGAAAGGGTTTTCGGCCTGCCGCCCTTCGAAGCTTCGCCAGCCGCCTGCGCCTCGTCCCACTTGTCAGCAATGAGGATTTTTGCGCGGGCTTCAATCAACAGCGCGTCCGCCTGCATGCGCCGCGCCTTGGCTATCAGCTTTTCGGTCGCGCCGATTTGTTCGGCGAACTGCGCGGCGGTCTTTGCCTGATTGTAGGCAACCGACGCAACGATGCGGGCGTTGATGATGTCGCCATCATCCAGCAGCGCCCGCGCCCGCTCTACCGTGGCGACCAGTCCCGAAGCGTCTGCGACCGGCACCACGGCTGTTTGCGTTTTGCGTTCCGGCATGTCGCCCGGCTCCGCAATACCTTCGAGCATTGCCAGCATTTCACGGGCGCGGTCGGTGGGATAATAGGTTTTTCCGTCCTTCTTATCCCGCGTCAGATAGCCGTTGCTGACAGACTTGTTTGCCGCAACGCCCTGCTGTTGCGATTCGACCGTCACCGCTCCGTCGCGGACGGCGGCGGTGATGACGACAAGGGCGCTCGGGCCGGGCTTCGGAAGCTTGACTTGCTTGTAAGGGGCCATCAGTTCGACCCCTCGCCTGCACGGTGGAACAGATCATCAAGCACGGTGTCCGACAGGACATCCTCAATCCGGGACAACGGATCGACATTCGCAACGTGGTTTTCGATGAGGGCGAGAAAAGCGCGCTTCAACTTCGAGCCGCTGGCGGAGAGCGTGGAGTTCGTGAAACGCAACCCTGCCCAAGTTTTTCGCCGACAACACCTCAATGCGGGCCTTTTCCGGCTTCTCGGACAGGTGCGCGCGACGAATACCAGACCGAACCGACATCAATTCCCGACGCAGGAAGGAGCGTGTCGGCTCCTTTCCACTGGCAAGAATTTCTTCCAGAATAGAACGAAGCGCAGCAGGTTGCTTCGTGATCGCGTCACGCAAGTTTCGCGCCTCGAACAACTGTTTCCTTGAGAGGCCAAAATCACGAATGGTAAGCTCTTCGTCGCCACCCTTGCTAGGACGCCCGCCCTTGGAGAGGTCACCGCGAGTCTGCGCCGCGTCTACTTCGTCGGCCAACTTGCGATCCGCAAGAACCTCAATTTCCAAGGCATCCGCCTGCGCTTTGCGGGCAATGAAAACAATATGAGCGTGGGCTTTATTCGCCGCTGCAACACGCGCCACTCGCCGGGCGGCATCAAAAACAAGACCAGCCTCCTGTTTCGCAACGAGGACAACAGCCGGATTTGCAGCAGAGGCCAGACGAAACGCGGCAGCTTTGATCATGGATGGCAGCGCTTCTGCGCTGGCGTTTATGGTGATGAGGTCAGCCATCAGTGCGCCCTCATCAATCGGTCAAGATATGCCTGCCCCAAGCCAGTCAGCTTGGCAGTGTCGCCATCTGCGGTGATATGGACATATCCGCAGCGGCGGCACTCTTCGGCGAGCCGCCGCCGAACCGGTGTGAAAAGTTCCAGCTTGCCGCGCTGGAATTTCACCTCGCGCAAAAAGCCCCCTTGCACTATCCGACAAGGGGCGGTTCATCAATTCCGTGATAGCCGGGTCGGTCAGGCGCTTCATTCCGCACCCCCGACAACACTAAGCCCGACCTTGTGACCGCCCTTGGCTTTCACACTGGCGAGCGCCTTGCGAAACGCGGCCAGACCGCCTTCCAGTTCCGCCGCGTCACGGTCCATTTTGGTCGCTTCGGCTGGCGTCACCACCATGTCGGCAATCGCAACCGCGCCGCCGGAAATCAGATCGCCAGCCTTGCGGACCATTTCGGAATAGGTGACGACGACGCACTGTTCGGCGGCGCGCTCATTTTCCGGGTCGGCCAGCCGCCGCCCGTTAAGTTCGGCCATCGCAGAGGTGACAACCGGCACGCCGCATTCGCTTTCAAGCGCGTAGACGGCATGCAGCGGCATCAATTCCGGGTCGGTCGCGTTGTTCATGCGCCCGATGTGGCTTTTCGAAATAGAGGAAATCTCCGCCGCACGCTCGATACCGCCCACGAGGCGGATAAGGTCACGTTGCGCGGCTTTGATGCGGTGAAACCATGCGTTTGAAATCATGAGACAATACCTTTCCCGCGCCGGGAAAATCCCGGCGTTTTTCCCGTGGTGGGAATTGATTGGAGATGAGAGTTTCAGGGCGTCAGGAAGTTACGGAGGCCCACATGCAAAACGAGAGTTTGCCCGCGCCGGGCGAGAAGAAGGAAAGCGCACCGGCGCGGGTCGCAGCAGGCCGGGAGGATTGGCCGCGCGAATGGGAAACGAGGCCAATCATTCTGCGGCCTCACGAAAAACAGAGCGCTCCGCATCGTCGAGCCAGTCCATCACCTTTTGATAGGTGCGGATGTTGAAGCTCAAGCCAGACTGCACACGCGAGAGAAACTTGCTATCGCCGACCGAAGCGACACCGATGGCGGAAAAGCTGGTCTTCGCAGCCTTCGCATATGCGGTGGCGCGTTCAATCAGACAGTTCCGAATATCGGTTTCGGTGATGAGAGGACGATTTTGCATAAACCCATATTCGGGATTCATCCCGAATTGTCAAGGGACGCTTCCCGATGGACGTGAATATCCACCCCGTGCAAGAAGTAGCCATGGAAACATCGCTGCAAAAACGCCTTAGAATCCGCATGGATATCCTTGGCATTAACGCTTATGACGCCGCCAAGCGGGCAGGCTTGGGGGAAAGCTTTGTTCGCGATATCCTTCGCGGCAAGTCGCGCAACCCCACAGTCGAAAAGTTGGAAAAGCTGGCAACGGCGTTGAACACCACGGTTGATTGGTTCCTTGGCGACCCGGCAGCAGGGGCCATCCCTGATGCTCCTACGAGTACCGTCACCCACGCGGAGCTTAATGGCCTTATCGTGAAAGGGGATATCCAGGCAGGAACATGGCTGGATATGTCCATCGTAGACGACGATCCAGAGCAGAGAGAAGTGATACCGGTTGCTCGCGATCCGCGCTTTCCATATGCGAAACAATACGGTTTGCGGGTTAAAGGCGACTCGATGGATTTGGAATTTCCCGATGGAAGCTATGTGTCAGTCGTAGACTTTGCGGATAGTGGCCTGTCGATACGTGCGGGATTAATTGTCCACGTTGAGCGGCGAAGTGGTCATCTGGTAGAAGCAACACTGAAAGTTATTGACCACGCCAGCGATGGCGAAATGTTACTTGCGCCAAGAAGCAGCAATCCCAAACACCAGCCTCTTCGGCTGGACGGCGATGACGCCACAGAGATCGTCATTTGTGGAGTTGTGACGGGAAGCTATCGACGCTCCAACATCTGATTCGCACTAATCTCGCAAAAAGCCGCGTCATTTGCGGCTTTCTTTATGCGCGATCTCCGGGATTTATCCCGCTCAACATTCCTTTTCGGGATTTGTCCCTTGACTTCGGGATATGTCCCGAATACCGTCCGCTGCATCCCGACCGCTCAACCTCGTTGCGGCTCGGGCAGACTGCCGGGCGGCGCACCCTCGAAATGTGAACATGCCGCCCGGCTCCCTCAACGAAAGAAGGATGGAGCCTTATGCTTGCAATGTTCAAAAGCCTCGTCGGAGACAAGGCGAAGAAGTTTTCCGGCAAGACCGATTTTCTGGAAGCGGTTTGCGCCGCATCCGCCCTTGTCGCCACCGCTGACGGAGAGCTTGACGATAAGGAACTTCTGGCCGCTGTCGCCGCAGTGAAGTCTAACGCCGCCCTTTCCGGCGCGTTCGATGCCCGAGCCATCGAAACCACGATGGACAAGATGTGCAGCCGCGCCGTGGGCCGCGTGGGCAAGGCCGGTCTCTTCAAGGAAATCGAAGACATCAAGGCCGACCACGATATGAGCGAAACCGTGCTTCTGGTCGCGCTCGACGTGGCAGACAGCGGCGGCATTTCTGACGACGAAAAAGCAGTGCTTGCCAAGATCGCATCCACGGTCGGGCTTGATCTGGCCAAGTATCTCTAACCATGGCGACCGCAAAGAATATCGCCTTGGCGACGGCGGCGGGCCTTCTCGTCACGATGCAGGCCCTCTTCTTTTCCTTCGCCATGGACCTCGTTTCCAGCGTCCTGCTGGTCGCAATCGGCTTCGTCGCAGGCCGCTTGTCCCGCTGAAAAGCCCTCCTGAGCATGAGGAAAAAAGGCTCGCCCCCACCCAAGCCATCAGGAGAACACGACATGCAGGAACGTAAACACGAAGAAAAGCAGATCATCAGCGACATGGCCGACGAAATGTTGCGCCTTGGCGAAGGCTTGCACCGAAGACCAGATCGCCATTCGCTTCACCCGCGCGCAGATCAAGGAATACGGCGAGGAAGCACGCGCGCTTGCCAACCTGCTTTCGCAGCGTGACGCGGCCTGATGCCACGTCCGGATTCGGTGACCGCCTCCCACCCGAGGCGGCATCCGAAACAGATGGAGGCAGTTTTGATCCAGATTTCCCCGATGTACCCGCTTAACCGTCAGCAGCTTGGCACATTCCGTAAGGAACGCGAGCAACCCTATTGCCGCTTCTTTCTGGCCTGCGTTGCTGCGGTTCTCATTCTTTCGACCATCGGCGGCGCGGCGCTTTGCGCCACACGGCTGGCCGAAATCGAACGCTACCACGCCGCCGCAGCGCGCGTGTGACCTTCCTCAACCACAAGGAACCATCCGCATGAAGAAAATACGCGATGCATCCACCATTATCGGCATGCTGGAAAACGGCCAGCTTAACCCCGCCTTTTCCGCCGAGATCGGCCAGACGCTGGAAAAGCTTTCGGACATGTCCGAAGCCAACCCCATGCAGACCTTCAAGGGTTCCGTGACCCTGAAACTCTCCCTGTCCGTCAAGGATGGCATGGTGACGATTGCCGCCGACATGGAATCCAAAACCCCCAAAGCTGCCGCGCAAGAACTCGGTCTTTTGGGTTGTCGAAGACGGCGCGCTTTCGACTGAGCATCCCCGCCAGCACGACATGTTTTCGCCGCGCGAAGTCTCCGCGAACTGATTTCCCCACTTTAGCAACCGCGTCCGGCCAGTGACCGGCGCACCAACAGAGGAACTGAAATGGACCAACTTACCCAAACCGCCGTCGCCGAGATCGCCAAGCTTGCGGCGCAGACCAACGCCGCGATTGTGCAGGTTTCGGCACCTGCCGACGCCAAGGGCATTCCCGCCACCGTCCCGGCGCTGCTGGACCCGGCCAGCGGCAGGCTGGCGGAGGTGTCGGCAATCTTCGCGCCGTGGCGTACCCGCCCGGAGCGCAAGCAGGGCACCGCCAATGTTGAAACGCTGGATTCCTTCGTCAAGCTGGTCGAGCGCCACAAGACGGACAACAGCGTGATCTTTGCCGTGACGGACTGGCGCACCCCCGCCTTCACCGCCGTTATCGACTACCACGGCGACGACCCGGACAACGGCAGGCACCGCGTGCACTATGCGTTCCCGCTTTCCGAAGAATGGAAAAGCTTGGCAGGGCATCCATGGCAAAGCGTTGACTCAAAACGAGTTCGCGGAATTCATCGAAGACCATATCGCCGAACTGGCCTCGCCGGACTCTGACGAGGTGAAAGACCTCGAATTGCTGTTCCGGGCGAAGATTGCCTATCCGAATGAACTGGTAGTGCTTTCGCAGGGCTTGCAGATCAACGCGGAAACCCGCGTCAAGACGGCCCTGAAACTGCAAACCGGCGAAAGTCAGATCGTTTTCGAGGAAGATCACAAGAACGCCAACGGCGACCCGATCACCGTGCCGGGCGTCTTCGTCCTCAACATCGCGCCGTTCTTCCAGGGTGAAAGCATCCGCCTGCCCGTGCGCCTGCGCTACCGCCTTCGTGAAGGCACGCTTTCGTGGACCTGCATGCTTTACCGGCCCGACATCCACATCACCAAGGCCGTCAACTTCGCCCTGCACGAAACCGCCGCAGAACTTGGCCTGCCGAAGTTCGCGGGCAAGCCGGAAATGTCGGCCTGATTTTCACGCGGAGCGCGGGCGGTCGCCGCCCGCCTCCATCCAGCAGGACGGAGCGAGAACATGAAACAGCAGCAAACCGACAGCCAGACCGAAGCCCGACAGCCGTTGTTTCGTGTCCGCTTCTATGACGGCTTCACCATCACTACGACCGCCGCCAACGCCCTGCGCGCCGAACAGAAGGCCCGCCGCCAGCGCCCCGGCTTTGTCGAATCCGTCCGCATCGTCAATGGAGTTCACTATGCAAAGTGATGACGTGATCCGCTTTTTGACGGCCACGCTTGACGTGTATGGCATGACCGCACGCCGCACAGGCCGCACCACGGCGATGCTTGCCGCCGCGCAGCCGGGCGACCTCATTATAGTTGCGACCGAAAACGAAATGATGCGCCTGCGGAAGAAGCTCGCCGCCACGCGCGAAGGCAACAATATCCAAGCGGTCGCCATGAACCCGCAGCGGCTCAATCATCTCGGTTCCATGCGCCGGAACTATCGTGCCATTCACTTCGATCACGATTGGCTTGAGCGCTTCTATCAGAACGCGCTCTCTTCCGCCTCTTCGGAACTCTACTTCTTTTCCCAAGAGTGTACCCGCTCGCCCATGCTGGCACCGGAACCGCCTCGCGAAGCGAGCTTCGAGCTTTCGCGCTTCCAGCTTGGCAAGCGCAACTTACCTTTCGAATAGCGGGAGCCACCACCATGACCGAACTGAAATATCTTCCGTCCGCATGGCAGGACGAATGCATTCCCGAGCCGCAGGAAAATCCGGACAGCTTCATTTATCGTTCCGGCGATGCATGGTTTCTTCGGCCACCGGAAACCGCCGAAGTGGAAGAAACCTATTCGCAACGCTTGCAGCCGGGCGACATTGTTCTTTTTGAAGAGCATCGCGCCTATGGCGATTTCACCCTCACCATTAATGAGGATGGCGAATGGCGGACAAACGCACATATCCCGAGAGACGCCAATTTTTTTCCGCCTCGAACGGGACACGGACACTCTGGCAACGTCGATTGAACAACTGATTCTCTTCATGCGGATGGAGGAAGGCGTGTTCGCTATCGATGCTTATTGGTGGTCGGACTATGAAGTTCCGCTTCGCTTCGTTGTGGATGGCGATACGGCGCGGTTCGCGCGGATCGAGGGCGCAGCATGACGCCCGAACAGCTTTCCGTTCTCGCCGCGCTGCCGCAACTGGCGCTGTCGGTTCGACAGCCGTGGGTTCACTGCATTTTCGAGCTTGGCAAGCCGGTCGAAAACCGGACATGGGCGACGAAGTATCGCGGGCCGGTCTGCATCCATGCCGCCAAGGGCATGACGGCGGAAGAGTGGCTTGACGGTCTTTATGTGGCCCGCGCAGCCCTGCCCGAAGGCCACACCGGGCCTGCATTTCCGGGCCGAAAAGACGAACGCCGCCTGCCGCGCGGCGGCATCGTCGGAAACCGTCGATATCGTGGATTGCGTCACGCGCCACGAAAGCCCGTGGTTCTTCGGCCCGTACGGCTTCTTGCTGGCAAATCCCAAACCCTGCGAATTTATCCCCGTCAAAGGCGCACTTGGCTTTTTCGACTGGCGGAAAAAACCTTGAGGCCACCCCATGACAGATATCGTCAAAGCAGCGAAGAAGCTTATTGATTGCGTCGAGTTCGACATGAACGGCGCAGGCGGCAAGGGTGGCAACGGCGGCTTGCTGTCGGACACCACCTTGCGCGCCGCTCACGATCTGCGGGTTATCATCAGCCGCGAGGCGTATAGCCCTGCGGTGCAGGCCATTGCCGCCGAACGTCGCCGCCAGATCGAAAAGGAAGGATTGGCTTCCAGAGCACGACGACACCCACGTAAATGGCGAACTGGCGCAGGCAGCAGCCGCTTACACCCTTGGACTTTACGCGGTGACCGGCGCTGTTCAGTCTGGCAAAAAATTTCTGCCGTGGGCGAAAACACTCTGGCCTTGGGATTTGAAGTGGTGGAAGCCGACAGACCGGGAACACGATCTGGTGAAGGCTGGTGTGCGCTTATCGTCGCCGAACTTGAACGGCTGTACCGCGCAGCATTGTCCACTCCACGGAAAGGCGGTGCAGCATGACTAACGCCATTAGCCGCGCTCTTTTGGGCAAGATCGTGGACGAGGTGTTCGACGGCGCTATCGAAGACCCCAGCGTGATCGAAGAAATCTATGCAGTCATCAAGCGCGAGGAAGCCGATCTGTCCGCTGCGGAGCCGGTGGCAGCTATGACGACCGACTATCTCGGTTGCGAGTATGTCAGTATGGACGTTGCCGGCATTGAGAAAATTGCAGCAGCCCACAGCAAGGGGCCGACAGAGGTCGTTTATCTCTACGCCGCCCCTCCCGCGCCATCCGTGGCCGTGGAGGCTCCACGGGCAGACTGGATTAAGCATGACGGCAAAAGCATCCCCGTCAACGGTGACACCGTGGTTGAGGTTCGCATGGCGAGTGGCTTTGAGTACGAAGCTGAATTTGCAAGCAATTGGTTAGAGCGCGAAGGTTCAAAGTCTAACTGGCACCATGACCGAGGCTGCCCGCATCCATGTGATATTGTGGCATATCGCATCGTTCCGAATTCTGCCGCCCTCTCCGCACAGGTGCAGGACGTGGCGGAAAACCGAGGCCATAGCCGCACTCAAAGAGGCTGAGCCTTACGTTGAAATCTGCCATTCCCTGATGACGCAAAAGGTAACTCGCGCGAACGTTTGGCGTGTTCTGAAACAGGTTCGCGCCGCCATCGCCGCAGCACCCGCCAAGCAGGAGGGCGGCAAATGAAAAAGCCAACCTCTGCCGACAAGGCGAACGTCCTTTCTTTCTGTTTCGTTTGCGCTCGCCGCATTCAGCGAAAACGCGCTGTCACCGACACAACAAAGATGGGCGCGAGAGCGTGCCGAGAATGCCTTTGGGCGCTTCGCATTCCCGAATTTAAGACGGACCGGGCGACTTATACCGCTCGCGAGCTTGAAGAAGCCATGACGACCCTTGAACCTTCAAGCCACCAAGCTTTTGACGGAGGCCGGAAATGGCTGACCTTGCCCCAAACCAAAAAAAGAAAAACGCCCGTCCGACGCTTCGAATTCGCGATGTGAACGCCACCCTTGAAGCGCTAAAAAAGAACGGCATGACCCCGACCGCGCTGGACACATTGCCAGACGGCACATTTCGATGGCATTTTACACCACCGGCACAGAACGACGAAGACGATCTGGACCGCGAACTTGCGGAGTTTGACAAGAAGCATGGTTACAGTTGAGCTAAAGGGCATCCACACCGTAAAGGCCAAGGGCAATATCTACTATTACGCTTGGCGCGGTGGCCCAAGGCTCGACGGCCAGCCGGGAACAGCGGCGTTCATGGCATCCTACAATGAAGCCATCGCCAGCCGCATGGAACCGGAAAGCGGACGCTTCCGCTCAATCATCACCCACTACAAAGCAAACCGAGTTCAAGAAGCTCGCCGATTCCACGAAGCGCGTCTGGTCGCCGTGGATTGATCGTATTTCCGAATACTTCGGCAATCTCAGCATTGCGCAGTTCAACCGAGCAGACAAAATCCGCCCTCGTATTCGCCAGTGGCGCGGCCAGTACAGCGAGACACCGCGCGCCGCAGACACTGGCATGCAGGTGCTTTCCCGCATCCTGTCCCATGGGGTGGACCCGATGGGCAAGCTTAGCGCCAATCCAGCCGAAGGGATAAAGCATCTTTACAGTTCCGACCGCTCAGAAATCATCTGGACGGATGCCGACATTGCCCAGGTGAAAGCGGGATGCTCTGACGAGGTGAAATGGGTTTATCGACCTCGCCGCTCATACCGGCTTGCGCGTCAGCGATCTCCTTAAACTGTCATGGTCACATGTCGGCCCCGATGCCATCATCATTCGACCGGCAAGAGCAAGCACAAGCGGGAGGCGATCATACCGCGCTACGACGCCTTGAATGAAATTCTTGACCGCATCCCCAAGCGCTCGCCCGTCATTCTTACCAGCTCCAAAAAGAAGCCGTGGAAGCCGAGCGGCCTCAATACGATGTTCTGGCGCGCAAAAGAAAAGACGAACATGCTTGAACGCGATCTGCACTTCCACGACCTGCGTGGGACCGCCGCGACAAAGTTCTATATCGCGGGCCTGTCGGTGCGTGTGATCGCCGAAATTATGGCGTGGGAGGAAGAGACGGTGGAGAAAATTATTCGCCGCTACGTGGGCCGAAATTCCGCCACGAAAGAGATGATCCGGCAGCTAAACGAGGCACACAAAAAATAGACGGGGCTGGCCCCGTCTAAATCCTCACAACTTAGTGTAGATCAATTCTCTAGAATTTGCTTCCAGATCGGACCTGCAACGACCGTGTGGTAGTAGTTATCAACCGCTCGCGAAATCATAGCGGGTGGCACGCGATGATAGCTGGCAATCTTAATGATTGTCGTCTTCTTCTTCTGTGCCAGTTGATCAAGATCGTATGCCCGACACTCGTAAGGGTAAAGCAACTCAAGCGCAGCGACCTCCGCCAGCATCTCAGACTGCGAGACACCCTTCGCGACATCGCCAATGTTGGCGAAGTACTCAATGAGCAAATCTTCGATGGTGCGGACACCAAAGACAGACCAGTCCTCCTTTTCATCAATGATGACGTGGCAGAGTTCCTTCACTGCGGTAAATCTCAGCCAATCATCATCCTGATTCGCGCGCACCCGCACAACTGCTAGCCCTTCGTAGCGCTCAATCATACCTCGCAGGAAGGTACCCTCGAAGGTAACTTTCTTCTTTCCTGATATCGATCTGGTACATGTTCGAGACCACGGCGTACAAGTCTTCTACCGACCGAAATACGGTTGAGGTCTGCACCGTTAAACATACGTGGCATACTCTTCGCGCACGTAATGAATCTTCTTAAATGCTTCGAGCGCTTTTTTCGCCACTGATTATCATGCCTAAGCTCACAAAAGAAAAGCCCCGGAATTTCTTCCGGGGCTCGATGCTGACCGTTATGAAACTGTCACATCTTATGCGCGAACTGAATCGCGAAAGTCAAGATCAACTTCTTCACCGCGATCAACTGCTTCATAAAGTCGGTTCACTTCTTCACAAACCGACTCTGCAGAAGCTTCATCTTGGTTACGAACAAAGAACTTGACATCTAGA
>JAMPIQ010000010.1:0-67304 GCA_024699855.1 Aphelenchoides besseyi | reverse complement strand
ATCACCTCCATTGCCATTTCTGCAAACTTTCTCGCCGCTGACGACGGAGTGCGAGGTGCGGGCGGCGGAAATCGTCCGTTCGGTGATCCCTGATGCACGCATCACGCTTTCCCATACGCTTGGCCGCATCGGGCTTCTGGAGCGGGAAAATGTCGCTCTCTCCTGAACGCAGCGCTGCAAACGCTCGGGCAAGACCACGGTTCAGGCATTTTCGGATGCGCTGCGCGAAGCGGGCGTGAAGGCGCCGTTTTATCTGACCCAGAATGACGGCACCGTTGCGCTTGCGGATGTGGCCGCCGCCAACCCCGTGCACAGCTTCGCTTCCGGCCCGACGAACTCGATGCGCGGTGCGGCCTTCCTCACCGGTCTTTCCGATGCCATGGTGGTGGATGTCGGCGGCACCACCTCCGATATCGGCTGCCTTGTCGGCGGTTTTCCGCGCGAGGCGAACAATATCGTTCATATCGGTGGGGTGCGCACGCTCTTCCGTATGCCCGACCTCCTGCCGATTGCGCTCGGCGGCGGCACCATCGTTGACCCTGAGACGGGCAAGATCGGTCCGCGCTCGGTTGGTTATCGCATTCTGACGGAAGCCCGCGTTTTCGGCGGTGAGACGCTGACGACATCGGATATCGCCGTTGCCCGCAGGCTTGATCGAAATGGGTGATCGCGACCGTGTAAAAGACCTCGATCCGGCTTTCGTGCAGGCCACGCTTCAACGCATCCGTGACATGGTGGCCGACAGCTTCGACCAGATGAAGACATCAGCCGAAGACGTACCGTTGGTTGCTGTAGGCGGCGGGGCGTTCCTGATTCCTGAGACGGTTCCGGGTGCGTCGGAAGTGCTGCGCGTGGAAAATGCCGGCGTTGCCAATGCGCTGGGCGCGGCGATGGCGCAGGTTTCCGGCGAGGTCGATCAGGTCTTTTCCGGCCTGAGCCGCGATGAAGCCCTTGCGAAAGCCGAGACCGAGGCGCAGAACGCGGCGGTCGCTTCGGGCGCGGAGCGGGCGAGCCTCAAGACGCTTGAGGTGGAAGATATTCCGATCGCCTATTTGCCTGGCGGCGCGCGGCGTGTCCGCGTGCGGGTCATCGGCGATATCGCCTTTAATTGATGCTAAGAGGCCCTGCCGCTGGTGGGGCGACGAGGGAGTGAGCACATGACGAAGATCGCACTGGCCATTCACGGTGGTTGCGGCGTGATGCCGGAAGACAGCATGACGGCCGGGGAGTGGGCTGCTGCGCGCGACGATCTGGCAGCGGCCCTGCGTGCCGGTTATGGCGTGCTGAAGGCTGGCGGAACGGCGCTTGAAGCGGTTGAGGCGGCGGTCGTCGTCATGGAGGACAGTCCGCATTTCAATGCCGGCCACGGGGCGGCGCTCAACGAAAACGGCATTCACGAACTCGATGCCTCGATCATGGATGGTGAAACGCTGGCGGCAGGTGCGATCAGCGCCTCTCGCGCCATCCGCAACCCGGTAAAGGCGGCCCGTGCGCTGATGGCGGATGAGCGTGCCGTCTATCTGACGGGAGAGGCGGCCGACCGCTTCGCGAAGGAAAAGGGGCTCGCCACCGAGCCTCAATCCTATTTCACCACGCAAAAGCGTCTTGAAGCGCTGGCGGCGATGAAGCGCCATGCCTCCGCCGGTACGGAAGCAACGGAAAACGAAAAGCACGGAACTGTCGGCGCGGTTGCGCTCGATGCGGCGGGGCATCTCGCGGCGGCCACTTCGACCGGCGGTTACACCAACAAGCCGGATGGCCGGGTGGGCGATAGCCCGGTGATCGGGGCTGGCACCTATGCGCGGGATGGGGCCTGCGCCGTTTCCGGCACCGGCAAGGGCGAGTTTTTCATCCGTTATGTCGTCGGCCACGAGATCGCGTCCCGCGTTGCCTATCTCGGGCAGGATCTGGAGACCGCCGCCGGCGATCTCGTCCACAAGGATCTGGCGCCCTACGATATCGGCGCGGGCCTCGTCGCAATCGATGCCGAAGGCGGCATATCCGCGCCCTATAATACATCAGGCATGTTTCGCGGCTGGGTGACGCCATCGGGAGAGGTGCGTGTGGCCACCCATGACGCGGTCTATGAGGTGGAATTGTAACCGGCGACCGTGCCGGGCAAGTGGCGACGCAAAAAAAACCGGTGACATCAAGGTCTATCGGCGGCAAAACGTCTGAACCGAAACCGGCTCGTTTCTTCACCCATGGTGCTGGCCTCATGAACATCAAGCAGCTCGAAGTTCTGCGCACGCTTCTTTCCACCGGCTCCACCATCGCCACCGCGAAGGCCATGGGTCTCAGCCAGTCCGGTATCAGCCGACTTCTGGCCCAACTTGAGGCCGACCTGTCGCTGACGCTGTTTGCCCGTGACAAGGGGCGATTGATCCCGACGCCGGAGGCGGTGCTTCTTGCGCGGGATGCGGAAAACGTGCTGCTTGCGGTCGATCGCATGTCCGGCCACGCTGAGGATTTGCGCAAATGGCGCGGCCGGTCCGGAAATCGTCCGCATCGGCTTGCCGAGCAGCATGTGGGAAAAATTTCGCGCCTGCCATGCTGATCGATTATGTCAGGGATTTTCCCGGCGTTCGCATCGAGACATTTTTTCGAAACGACGACCGCCATCAACAAGCTCGTCGGCGAGCGGGTGATCGATCTCGGTTTCCTGCGGATGGAAGGCGAGATCGGGCCGGGCATCGATGTCGAGCGTGTTGCGAGTGGCAAGAGCGTCTGTGTGGTTCGGGAGGATCATCCCTTGGCCAAGCTTGAGGAAATCACCGTCAAGGACCTGCGCAATGTTCCGCTCATCCTGATCGGCCGCCAGCGGCCGAACCGCATGGCGCTCGATCAGGTTTTCAAGAAGGCCGGCGTCAAGCCGATGGTGAAGATCGAGACCCACACCAACAGTTCCGCCTGCGCTTATGTCGCGCATGGGCTGGGGGTCACGATCATCAGCAGTTTTTATGCGAACCTCTACCGGCATCTTCCCGTTGTCGCCCGGCCATTCGTTCCGCAGGCCACACAGGAATTCGGCCTAGCCCGTGCTTCCGGCGCACCGCTGTCCATCGCTGCGCAGGCGCTGAGCGATGCCTTGAAGCGGGAAATCCAGCTTTCGCAAAAAATCGACTGAAAACGGGATTTTGAGCGGAAAATCTCATTGTCCTCATCAGGATGAAACACGCCGTCATTCTGCATAGATATATGACGTTTATGTATAATATTGCGCCTTATTTATCAATCCGTCATAGTCACCAACAACGAAACCGATAGAGGCGGGATAGCATTCCCTGCCATCAATCGTGGGGAACCGATGATAAGATTCATACTGAGCCGTCTTTTGATGGCGCTGCCGACGATCGCATTCGTGTCGATCACGGTCTTTGCGCTCATCCGCTTCATTCCCGGCGATCCGGCTGCCCTGATGCTGGGCGACATGGCGCAACCGGAGCAGATCGAAGCGATGAGGACCGAACTCGGCCTCGACAAATCCATGCCGCAAACAGTTCCTCATCTGGGCCGGCAATGTGGTGCAGGGCGATTTCGGCCGCTCCATCGTTAATGATGAGGCGGTGCTGCCGCTGGTCGTCTCGCGTTTTCTCGTCAGTGCCGAGATCGTGGTGGTCGCGGTGCTGCTCGCCAGCCTGATCGCGGTTCCGGCGGGTGTTATCGCCGCCTGGAAACAGAACAGCCTCACCGATCTGGCGCTGGTGGGAACGGCGACCCTGCTTCTGTCCATTCCGACATTCTGGCTGGGTCTTCTGCTTCTTCTGTTTTTCGGCCTCAAGCTCGGCTGGTTGCCGGTGCTGGGATATGTGTCGATCAGCGACAATTTCGTCGGTGGCCTACTCTATCTCGTCCTGCCCGTCATGACGCTGGTGATCCATGAAATGGGCGTTCTGATCCGCATGGCGCGTGCCTCCACGCTGGAAGTGCTGCGGCTGGATTACATCACCCATGCTCGCGCCAAGGGCCTTTCGGAAAGCGCCGTTCTCTGGCGGCACGCCTTCAAGAACGCCTTCGGCCCGACATGGACGATGATCGGCCTCATCCTCGGCAATCTTCTCGGCGGTATCGCCGTCATCGAGACGGTGTTCACCATTCCCGGCCTCGGGCGGCTGATGGTCGACAGTATTTTCGCCCGCGATTACCCCGTCATTCAAGGCTGCCTGCTGTTCGTCTCGCTGTCCTATGTGCTGGTCAACCTGTTCGTCGACCTTCTGTATCCCCTCTTCGATCCGCGTGTGGTTGCCGAATGAAAAAGTTCACACTTAACGGGCTTATCGGCGGCTTTCTCATCGCCCTCCTTCTCATCACCGCCGCAACCGGTCTGTTCTGGACGCCCTATGACCCGATGAAGCTCGGCTTTGCCTCGCGTCTGGCCGCACCCGGTCCGAGCCATCTTCTCGGCACCGACGAATTCGGGCGCGATGTTTTGAGCCGCCTGATGGTGGGTGCCCGCGCCAGCGTCTGGATCGGCTTCCTGACGGTCAGCTTCGCGACGGTCTGCGGCACGCTGATCGGCCTTGTTAGCGGTTATGCGCGCGGCTGGGTGGATGGCGTCATCATGGCCATCAACAATGCGCTTCTTGCCTTTCCGGGCATTCTGCTAGCGCTCGGCCTGCTCGCGGTTTTCGGCGCAAACCAGTATGGCATCATCTTCGCACTCGGCATCGCCTATACGCCATCCATGGCCCGCGTGGTGCGCGGTGCGGTCCTCTCATTGCGTGAGCGGGAATTCATCGAGGCGTCGCTGGTGATGGGCAATGGTGAGATCTACACCATGTTCCGCCATATCCTGCCCAATTGCATCGCGCCGATCACGGTTCTTGCCACCTCCATGTTCGGCTGGGCCATCCTGTCGGAAAGCGCGCTCTCCTTCCTCGGCCTCGGCGTGCCGCCGCCGGCCCCCACCTGGGGCAACATGCTGGCCGCCGGCCGGCCCTTCATCCAGCAGGCCGTCTGGCTAGGGCTTTTCCCCGGTCTGTGCATCGCGCTGACGCTGCTTGGCATCAATCTTCTGGGCGATGCCCTGCGCGACAGGCTTGACCCGCGCATGAGAGGTCTCAAATGACGGATAATGCACTTCTCACCGTTCGCGGCCTTTCCCTCGAAGTCGCCAGAACCGGCCACCGGGTGGTCAAGGATGTTTCCTTCGATATTGCGGCGGGCGAAATCTTCGGCATCGTCGGCGAAAGCGGGTCGGGCAAGACGCTCGCCACCCGCGCGCTCATCTCGCTTCTGCCACCCGGCCATCGCCGTCACCGGCGGGTCGATCATCTACAAGGGGCAGGATGTCATGTCCCTGCCGGTGAAGGAGCTTCGGCGTCTGCGCGGCGCGGAGATCGGCGTCGTGTTTCAGGAGCCGATGACCTCCCTCAACCCATCGATGACAATAGGCCGGCAACTGGAAGAGGGCTTGATCCTTCATACCAAATTGTCGCCGGAAGCGCGCCGCGAGAAAATTCTCGACATGCTGCGGCGTGTGGGCATCCGCGATCCGGAAGGTGCGCTGACGGCCTATCCGCACGAGTTCTCCGGCGGTATGCGCCAGCGCATCATGCTGGCCTCGGTCATGCTGCTGAAACCCGCTTTGCTGATCGCCGATGAGCCGACGACGGCGCTGGACGCGGTCATCCAGCGCGATGTCATGGAACTGATGGTGGAGCTGACGCGGGCGGAAGGCACCGCCGTTCTCCTCATCAGCCACGATCTGCCGATGGTGGCACGTTATACCAGCCGTATCGTGGTGATGGAAAAAGGCGCTATCGTCGAACAGGGCCGCACCGAGGACCTGCTGGATGCGCCGCAGCACCCCTATACGAAAAAACTGCTTTCCTCCCTGCCATTCCGCGGCGAGCCACGCAATATCGACACCTCCAAGGCGCCAATGGTTTCGGCCCGCGATATCGTTGTGGATTATGCCGGCCGCAAATCTCTGCTGAAGAAGGCCAAACCGAAGCGGGCGCTGCAAGGCGTCAGCATCGACATTCATGAGGGCGAGGTCGTGGCGCTCGTCGGCGGTTCCGGTTCCGGCAAGACGACGCTTGGCCGCACCATCGCCGGGCTGGTGCAGGAGAGCGAAGGGCATATCCGCTTTCAGGGCCGCGAGCGCAACGAGGACTGGAAGGATTACCGCCTGAATTGCCAGATGGTGTTTCAGGATCCCTATTCCTCGCTCGATCCGCGCATGACCATTCAGGCGCTGGTGGAAGAGGCTCTACGCCTCGTTCCCGGTCTCGATCAGGCCGCCAAGCGCAAGCGGGCGCTGGAAAACCCTGGAGGAGGTGGGACTCGGCGCTGATTTTGCCGCCCGCTATCCGCACGAGCTTTCCGGCGGCCAGCGCCAGCGCGTGGCGATTGCCCGCGCCATTGCCCGCCGTCCGCGGTTCCTGATTGCCGACGAGCCGGTCTCGGCGCTCGACGTGACAGTGCGGGCGCAGGTGCTCAATCTCTTTTCCGATCTGCAGAAACGTTACGGCTTTTCCTGCCTGTTCATCAGCCACGATCTCGGCGTGGTGGAACAGGTGGCAGACCGTGTCGTCGTCATGCAGGACGGCCGCATCATCGAAGAGGGTGACCGCGACACGATTTTCGACAGTCCGAGAGAGGCCTATACGCGCCGGCTGCTCTCGGCCATTCCCGCCCTCGACCAGAATGAAAAGGGCGGCGTGACACTGAAATGGCGTCTGGAAGATGAAGTTTAACAGGAAGATGACTATGACCGTGGCTGCCCAACTGAATGCGATCTGCGATGCACAGCCTTTCGTGACGCGCTTCATGGTGCGCAATCTCCTGACCGGTGAAGAGATCGGCCGGGGAGAAAACGAGGAGACGCCGTCGGGCAGCACCCGCAAGACGTCGATCATGATGGCTGTGCTGAAAGCCGCCAGCGAAGGGGCGGATCGATCTCGACCAGCCCGTTACCTATGAAAAGCGGCTGGCGGAAGAGGTTGCGAGCGGCATGTTCCGTTATATGACGCCAGGCATCGTCATTTCGCTACGCGATGCCGTCGCTGGCATGATGGTGCTGAGCGACAACGTCTGCACCAAGATGGTGCTGGAGAGGCTGACGCTGGAAGAGGTGGACGGCTATTGCAAATCGCTTGGCATGGCCAACACCCATCACCGTTTCCTCATTCCGCCGCTGGCGCTGGCGGCCGACCATCCGCTGAAAACCGTCACCACCACCTCGGCGGCGGATCAGGTGCTGCTGCTGCAGACTATTCTCGATGCGCAGTCCTCGCAGGTGGCGCAGGCAAAGCTCGGTTGCAGCCCGCAATTGTGCGAATGGGCCATGCAGACGCTGAAGAACCAGATTTTGCGGTATGGTATCCGCTCCCGCCTGCCCTTTGAGGCTGTGGTGGCCAGCAAGAGCGGTCGCGGCAAGCGCGGGCGCATGGATGCCGGCATCGTCTACAGAAACGGCGCGCCGTCCTTCATCATCACCACTTATACCGACGAGGTGCCGCAGGTGATGCCTGACGGTACGCCGGGATACACCATCGCGCTCGAAACGATCGGCCGGCTGGCACAGGCCTGCTGGGACGGCTTTCACCAATGACAATCAATGACAACAAAGAGGGTAGAACAGTGAAAAAAAACTTCTTCTCGCAGGCGTTGCCCTGCTGGTAACGGCCAATATCGCGGCGGCCCGCGACATCACCATCGCCCAAAGCTCGGATCTTCGCAGCAACAATCCCGGCGTGAACCGCGACGGCAATACGGATGGGGTTATCCTGCACATCGTCGAAGGTCTTGTCGGCTACAACAACGCCGGTGAGGTGAAGCCGCTTCTGGCCGAGAGCGTCGACGTTTCGCCCGATGGCCTGACCTATACGTTCAAGCTGCGCAAGGACGTGAAATTCCACAATGGTAAGCCGCTTACCGCAGAGGACGTCGTCTGGAACTGGACGCGCTACCTGAAGCCGGAAACGAAGTGGACCTGCCTCAACGATTTCGCGGAAGGCGGGGCAGCGCACGTCACCGGCGTCAAGGCCACGGATGCATCCACGGTCGAGATTACCCTCGAAAAACCCTCCGCCGTTTTCCTTGGCCTGATGTCGCGGCCGGAATGCGGTTATACCGGCATGATCTCGCCGGAATCGGTTGCTGCCGATGGCAGTTTCGCCAAGCCCATCGGCACCGGGCCGTTCCAGTGGGACGAGTGGAAGAAAGGCGAATATATCCGCCTCGCCAAATTTGCCGATTATGTTTCGCCGGCAAACGACGGCAAGCCGGACGGTATGGTCGGCTCCAAGCGGCCGCTCGCCGACGGCATCAAATTCATGGTCATTCCCGATGCTTCGACGGTGAAGGCCGGGCTTGAATCCGGTGTGCTCGATACTGCCGAGATTTCTCCCGATCTCATTCCGGAATTCAAGACCAATGAAAAGATGCAGCTGATCGTTGCCCGCAACAACGGCAAGAACCTGTTCTACATTCAAACCCGCGACAAGGTTCTGAGCAATCCCGGCGTGCGCCGCGCCATGGCGATGGCGCTCGATCTTGATGAGCTGGTTGCTGCCGCATCGAACGGCACGGGTGAAGCCAACGGCTCGATGGTCTCGCAGGACTCGGTTTATTATGACGAGGCGCAGAAGAAGCGCCCGGCCTATGATGTCGAGGCCGCGAAGAAGGAGCTGGAGGCCGCCGGTTACAAGGGCGAGCCGATCTCCATCATCGCCAACAAGCGTGGCAACGTGCCGAGCTTCCCGGCCGCCGTCATGGCGCAGGCCATGATGCAGCAGGCGGGTCTCAACGTGCAGATCGAGGTGCTGGACTATGCCACCCAGGTGGATCGCCGCCGTTCCGGCAATTATCAGGTGATCTCTCAGTCGGTCGCTCCGCGCCTCGACCCGGCGCTGATGTATGCCTTTTATGTCGGCAACAAGGACAAAAACGCCTCCCTGATGTGGGACGATCCGAAGGCGATAGAACTGATGAAGGCGGCTTATGTCGAAGCCGACCAGACGAAGCGCCAGATGATTTTCGACGAGTTCCACGAACTGATGCTGAAGGAAATGCCGGGCATCTTCCTTTACGACATGGTCGATGTCTGGGGCGCGACGAAGAAGCTGAAGGGCCAGCCGGTCTGGCAGTCGAACGCCCGCCTCTGGGAAGTCTCGGTCGACAACTGATTCACTATGCCCGCGCCGGAGGCGGACCCCGGCGCGGGCTTTCCAATATGAAGCGCAGGAATTTGGCGGTGCATCCGCCGAAGCGCTTGCGCGTGCCCGTAAAGGGCAAAAATGCGAGGACAAGCCATGAACCGTGACGCCGTGATGTCGATTGCCGCCGAAGTCGAGGCGATGAAGCCCGATTTCACCACCTTGAGCGACAGCATCTGGGATTTTGCCGAACTCAAATTCGAGGAACAGCAATCTGCCGGCGTTCTGGCGGGCGCGCTCGAGGAAAACGGCTTTGCGGTTCGCCGCGGCGTGGCAGGTATGGAAACGGCCTTCATCGGCGAATTTGGCAGCGGCAAGCCGGTCATCGCTTTTCTCGGTGAATTCGATGCGCTGGCCGGCATGAGCCAGGTGGCTGATGTGGCTGAGGCGCAGCCGCGCGAACCCGGCGCCACCGGCCATGGCTGCGGCCACAACCTGCTTGGCGTCGGCTCATTGATGGCCGCTATTGCGCTCGCCCGGCATCTGAAAGCCAATAATTTGCCCGGCACCGTCCGTTATTACGGCTGCCCCGGCGAGGAGGGCGGTTCCGGCAAGACGTTCATGGTGCGCGCCGGCCTGTTCGACGATGTCGATGCTGCGCTGACTTGGCACCCGGCACCGTTCAACGGAGTACGCTCGACCAACAATCTGGCCGTGCTGGAATATTTTTACCGTTTCAAGGGTGTTGCGGCTCATGCCTCCAACGCTGCCCATCTGGGCCGCTCGGCGCTCGATGCCGTCGAACTGATGAATGTCGGCGTCAATTTCCTGCGCGAACACATGCCGCAGGATTGTCGGGTGCATTACGCAATCACCGATACCGGCGGCAAGGCGGCGAATGTGGTGCAGGCCAGGGCGGAAGTGCTCTATCTGATCCGAGCCCCGGAAATGCGCCAGGCGCTCGATCTTGCCGCGCGGGTGGACAAAGTCGCGTGCGGCGCGGCGATGATGACCGAAACAGAGGTGGAAATCGTCTTCGATACCGCCTCCACCAATCTCCTGCCCAACATCACGCTGGAAACGGCGATGCATGAAAACATGGTGGCGCTAGGCCCCCATCGCCTTCGACTTCGACGAGGCGGATATCGCTTTTGCCAAACGCATTCAGGACACTTTCACCGACGAGGCGATCAAAAGCAGCATCAGGCTCTATCAGATCAAGGGCGATGTCTTTTCCAACCGGGAAGATCGACGGGTCGACACCCCTGCATCTCGGTCTGCGCGATTTCGAGGGCCAGTCGCATTTCCGGGCGGGCTCCACCGATGTCGGTGATGTCAGCTGGGTGACGCCAACCGCGCAGTGCTGGACGCCCGCCTGGGCGATCGGCACCAATCCGCATACCTGGCAGGTGGTTGCGCAGGGCAAAAGCCCTGCCGCTCACAAGGCCATGGCCCATGCCGCCAAAACACTCGCATCGACCGGCTTTGCGCTGATGACCTCGCCGGAACTGCTCGCCAATGCTAAAAGGGAATGGCAGGAAAAGACCGAGGGCAGCAAATATGTCTGCCCGATTCCCGCCGATGTAATGCCTGGTTCGCATCGATAGAACGTGGTGCACCAACACGCCCATTCTGCTGAACCTGTTACCTTCTCGCGTATTTTCGCCGGTGGAATGGTGCCTCCCATGAGCGCGCTAAGCGAAAAGATGAGACCCGCCGGTGGCTTTGCCAATGGCGGGGTCTGCGGGTCCGGCATTGAAAACGGACCTTCCGCCATATTCTTCGTGATCCTCTGTTTCGGCCCGCGCATCCATGATTTCAACGGCTTATCGATCCTCGCCTGACGAGTGCGGGTAACGTTGAAGAAGCTTCGGCGCAGTTCCCGGCAATCCGCCACGAAACTCCTTCCTCCTGAAATCCTGCCTCATCACCGCCTTGTGTGCCGCTTCGCCGCCTTGCCGTGAAGAAAGCATTGACGTTTGGACCAAAAATGGAATAAATATATCGAACAGACAGAAAATCGGTTTCATTATTCCGTTTTCTGGTTGTGAGGAGGTAGCGGCGGGCTCTCGGGTTCGCCTCCGGCTGGGAGAGGTGGCGCCGGACACCGAGGAGGAGAAAACAATGAAGAAATTTATCATCGGCGCAGCCATGTCTGTGCTTCTGGGCACGGCGGCGCATGCGGAGACCGTAGGTGTCTCGATGGCGCTGTTCGACGACAACTTCCTGACCGTGCTGCGCAACGGCATGCAGGATTATTCCAAGGAACTGAAGGGCGTGACCCTGCAGGTCGAGGGACGCCCAGAACGACGTCGCCAAGCAGCAGAGCCAGATCCAGAATTTCATCGCGTCCAAGGTCGACGCGATCATCGTCAACCCGGTTGATACGGATGCGACGGCGGCCATGTCGAAGCTCGCCGCCGACGCCAAGATTCCGCTGGTTTACGTCAACCGCCAGCCGGTTAACGTCGATAGCCTGCCGGACGGCCAGGCATTCGTCGCCTCCGACGAGACGGTGGCCGGCACGCTTGAAGCGAAAGAAGTTTGCCGCCTTCTCGGTGGCAAGGGCAATGCGGTCATCATGATGGGTGAGCTTTCCAACCAGGCGGCACGCATGCGCACGCAGTCTGCCAAGGACGTTCTGAAGACCGACGAATGCAAGGGCATTTCGGTTGTCGAAGAGCAGACCGCGAACTGGCAGCGCACGCAGGGTTCCGACCTCGTCACCAACTGGCTTTCCAGCGGTATCGAATTCAATGCCGTCATCGCCAACAACGATGAAATGGCGATTGGCGCGATCCAGGCCCTGAAGGCCGCAGGCAAGGACATGAAAAGCTATGTCGTCGCCGGCGTTGACGCCACGCAGGACGCCCTTGCCGCGATGCAGGCGGGCGATCTGGATGTGACGGTGTTCCAGGATGCGGCAGGGCAGGGCAAGGGCGCTCTCGATGCCGCGCTGAAGCTCGTCAAGGGCGACAAGGTGGAGAAGAAGGTCTACATTCCTTTCCAGCTCGTCACGCCTGAAAACGTCAAGGACTACGTGGCCAAGAACTAACGGCCGCCTTCCGGCATCTGCGCCCGTTCAGATTGACATTGGAGGCAGATGCCGGTTTCCGACGGCGCCGAAGACAAGCTTCGGTGCGCGAGCGGATTACGATTGAATTTCAGTGAATTCAAAGTGTTGCAGCGCCTTTCATGTCGTGATCGACATGGCGCTGCAAGCCTCCCCGGAGGCAAGGGTGCGCCATCTGGCAAAGCCTGTTTCCGGTCATTTTTGTCTATTGTGGAGGATGAGATGGTCGTCAGTCCATCGACAATGGCCGCCGTGCGCGCCAGCGGAGCCGTGCCGAATGCGGAGTATCTTCTCGCGGCGGAAGGCATACGCAAGGAATTTCCCGGCGTCGTGGCGCTTGATGATGTGCAGTTCAAGCTGAAGCGCGGCACCGTGCATGCGCTGATGGGCGAGAATGGCGCCGGAAAATCGACGCTGATGAAAATCCTGGCCGGCATCTACCAGCCGGACAGTGGCGAAATTCGCCTGAAAGGCGCCGACATACGTCTCGATTCCCCGCTCGATGCGCTGGAAAACGGCATCGCCATGATCCATCAGGAACTGAACCTGATGGCCTATATGACGGTGGCGGAAAACATCTGGATACGCCGCGAGCCGAAAAACCGGCTGGGCCTCATCGACCATGGCGAAATGTATCGCCGCACCGAAACGCTGCTGGAAAGGCTCGGCATCGATCTCGACCCGGAAACCCGCGTCGGCGAGCTTTCGGTGGCAAGTCGCCAGATGGTCGAGATCGCCAAGGCGGTTTCCTATGATTCCGACGTTCTCATCATGGACGAGCCGACATCCGCACTGACGGAGCGCGAGGTCGAGCATCTCTTCCGCATCATCCGCGATCTCCGGGAACGCGGTATCGGTATCGTCTACATCACCCACAAGATGAACGAGCTGTTCGAGATCGCCGATGAATTTTCGGTTTTCCGCGACGGCAAATATATCGGCACCCACGCCTCGACCGATGTAACGCGTGACGACATCATCCGCATGATGGTGGGCCGTGAAATCACCCAGATGTTCCCGAAGGAAGAGGTTCCGATCGGCGACGTGGTGCTTTCGGTCAAGAATCTCACGCTCGACGGCGTTTTCCACGACGTTTCCTTCGAGGTGCGCGCCGGAGAAATTCTCGGCGTTGCCGGCCTTGTCGGATCGGGCCGCTCCAATGTGGCGGAAACGGTGTTCGGTGTAACGCCCGCATCCTCGGGCACGATTGCAATCGACGGCAAGCCGGTATCGATCGACAGCCCGACGAAGGCGATCAGTCACCGCATGGCGTTTCTGACGGAGGATCGCAAGGATACGGGATGCCTGCTGATCCTGAATATTCTGGAGAACATGCAGATCGCCGTCCTGCAGGACAAATATGTCGCCAATGGCTTTGTGCAGGAAAATGCGCTGTCGGATGCCTGCGAGGAGATGTGCCGCAAGCTCCGGGTCAAGACGCCGCATCTTTACGAGCGCATCGAGAATCTCTCGGGCGGGAACCAGCAAAAGGTGCTGATCGGCCGCTGGATGCTGACCAAGCCGCGCATTCTGATTCTGGATGAGCCGACACGCGGCATCGATGTCGGAGCCAAGGCGGAAATTCATAAGCTGGTTTGCGAGATGGCGCGCCAGGGCGTCGCCGTCATCATGATTTCCTCCGAAATGCCGGAGGTTCTGGGTATGAGCGATCGGGTCATGGTGATGCATGAAGGTCGGGTGACGGGCTTCCTTGATAGAAGTGAAGCCACGCAGGTTAAAGTGATGGATCTCGCATCGCGGTGAGGCGCGCCGGGATTTCTCGAGGAGGAATGACTATGAATACGAACGCCGCCGCCAACACAGAGTTGGACGCAAAATCCGGACGCAAGCCGCACCGGCGCATCCCGCCGGAGGCCAATATCTTTTTCGTGCTGATCGGCATCGCGCTGGTTTATGAAATTCTCGGCTGGATTTTCATCGGCCAGAGCTTCCTGATGAACCAGCAGCGCCTGACGATCATGATCCTGCAGGTCTCGGTGATCGGCATCATCGCGGTCGGTGTCACGCAGGTCATTATCACCGGGGGTATCGATCTCTCTTCCGGTTCCGTCGTCGGCCTGACGGCGATGCTGTCCGCCAGCGTGGCGCAATCGTCCACATGGCCGCGGGCGCTTTATCCGGGGTTGACCGATCTGCCCTTCTTCATACCGCTCGCCGTTGGCATATTGGCTGGCGCCCTTGCGGGCTTCATCAACGGGCAACTCATCGCCCGCACCAAAATTCCGCCCTTCATCGCAACGCTTGGCATGATGGTGACGGCGCGTGGTCTTTCCAAGTGGTATACGAAGGGTCAGCCGATCTCCGGTCTGACGGACGGTTTCAACTTCATCGGCACGGGCATCTGGCCGGTCGTGGTGTTCCTCGTCGTCGCCGTCATCTTCCACGTGGCGCTGCGTTACACTCGCTACGGCAAGTTTACCTATGCCATCGGCGCCAACCAGCAGGCGGCACGCGTGTCCGGTATCAATATCGAGGCGCATCTGATCAAGGTCTATGCCATTGCTGGCCTGCTCGCCGGTCTCGCCGGTGTCGTCACCGCCGCCCGCGCCCAGACGGCGCAGGCCGGCATGGGCGTGATGTATGAACTCGACGCCATCGCCGCAGCCGTTATCGGCGGCACATCGCTCGCCGGCGGTGCCGGCCGCATCACCGGAACGGTGATCGGCACCATCATCCTCGGTGTCATGACGTCGGGCTTCACCTTCCTCCGGGTGGACGCCTATTACCAGGAAATCGTCAAGGGCCTGATCATCGTGGCCGCGGTCGTTGCCGACGTCTACCGACAGAAGAAACGCGCAAAGCGCTAAATCCTCCTCCCAGACTTGGGGCAGGCCTTCAGGCTTGCCCCTTTTTGTGTTCTTATGAGCCGGGGGGATTAGCTAAGGTTCATGCCTTGCTGTTTCGATAGTCGTGCACGGCCTTGCCGAAGGCCTCGAACAGTGCCCGGGAGGGCGCGTCCGTCTCAGCCCAATATTCCGGATGCCATTGCACGCCGACGGCAAATCCCTTGGCGTCGATGACTGAAACGGCCTCGATGGTGCCGTCCGCCGCTGTCGCCTCCACCTGCAGGCGTGGCGCGGTCTCGGCGATTGCCTGCCGGTGCAGCGAATTGATCTGGATTTCGCCCGACATGCCGAGATGCTGTGCGATGCAGGAGCCTTCGCGCACGTGCACAGGCTGGCGAATGGCGAAGGCCACGTCGCGGTCGTCATGTTCCGGCTTGCGATGGTCCCATATGCCGGGCTGTTCCTGAATTTCGGACGCAAGCGTACCGCCCAGCGCGACGTTCAGCTCCTGAATGCCGCGGCAGATGGCCAGCATCGGGATGCCACGTTCGATGGCGCGGCGAATGAGCGGCAGGCTGGTGGCGTCGCGGGCCTGATCGAACGGGCCGTCGCTTTCCTGCGCCTCTTTTCCGTAAAGGGAAGGATGCACATTGGTGGCGGAGCCGGACACGAGCAGGCCATCCACCCGGTCGAGAATAGCGTCGACCTCGTTTCCGTCCTCGAAGGCCGGGACAATGAAGGACATGACACCAGCCACCTTCAGCGCGGCGGAAACATACTGGTTCTGCGCGGCGTGCCAGTCGGCTCCGGTGAAATGCCGGATGTCGGCGGGAACGGCGATAATGGGTTTTGGCATGGTGGCTCCGGGACGAATCTTCGAAATTTGTGCGACTGCCGGCTGACCAAGTCAAGCACGCGTTTTACGTTATGAGGATCCTTTATGCGCCTAAAGTATAAGGCGATGCCGGGATATTTCAGTTGGAAATAAAATACGAAGCAGAGTTTCCGAAAATTCCTGGAAAGGCCGGTTTTTCCGCGATTAATTCTTGGTGCGGGTGCTTGTCAGCCGGGCCGTAACCGTGCTTACTTTGCTGCGATGCCTGAACAGCAACGAGGGGAATTCAAAGCTGCGGGCAGCGTTCATATCTGGGAGGATATAGATGGATCGCCGTTCCTTTATGAAAAAAGGTGCGCTTGCGGGAGCTGCTACGGCAGCGCTGGCCGCGCCCGCCATTGCACAGCAAAATACCAAGATCAATTGGCGCCTGACGTCGTCGTTTCCGAAATCGCTCGACACGATCTATGGCGGCGCGGAAGATATTGCCAAGCATGTCGCCGCCGCAACCGACGGCAATTTCACCATCCAGCCCTTTGCCGCCGGTGAAATCGTGCCCGGCCTGCAGGCGGCCGATGCCGTATCATCCGGCACGGTGGAAATGTGCCACACCTGCTCCTATTATTACGTCGGCAAGGACCCGACCTTCGCCATCGGCACGGCAATACCTTTCGGCCTCAATGCCCGCCTCACGAACTCATGGTTCTATGAAGGCAACGGCAACAAGCTGCTCAACGAGTTTTTACGCCAAGCACAATCTCTACGGCATGATTTCGGGCAATACCGGCGCGCAGATGGGCGGCTGGTTCCGCAAGGAAATCAACACCGTCGACGATTTCAAGGGCGTGAAGATGCGCATTGCGGGTCTCGCCGGCAAGGTGGTGGAAAAGCTCGGCGTGGTGCCGCAGCAGATCGCTGGCGGCGATATCTATCCGGCGCTGGAAAAAGGCACCATCGACGCGGCGGAATGGGTCGGTCCCTATGACGACCACAAGCTCGGCTTCCAGAAGGTGGCGAAATATTATTATTATCCCGCCTTCTGGGAAGGTGGCCCGGTCATCCATTCCTTCGTCAATCTGGAGAAGTGGAACAGCCTGCCGAAAAACTACCAGACGGCGCTGCAGGACGCCTGCGCCTTCGCCAACACCAGCATGATGGCGAAATACGACGCGAAAAACCCGATCGCCATCAAGCAGCTCGTCTCTGAAGGTGCGGTGCTCAGGCCGTTCAGCCAGGAAATCCTCGAGGCCTGCTACAAGGCCGCGCTGGAAGTCTATGCCAATATTTCGGCCTCAAATCCGGACTTCAAGAAGATCTACGAAGATCAGGTCGCCTTCAAGCGCGAAGGTTATCTGTGGATGCAGCTTGCGGAATACACATTCGATACTTTCATGATGATCCAGCAGCGTAACGGCAAGCTCTGATTATTCGGTGACGGCGGACCGAGCAAAGGCCCTGGGGATTTCGGTCTCCGGGGTTTTTGTTGTGCGCGCATGCCTTCACGCATCCGACAACAAAGGATGATTTACGATCAATTCCGTTGTGGGCAAAAATAGCAGGCTCCGGGGCCAGCTGGAGTGTCGGCGAGGATTGGCCACGCCGACCTCGGCAAAGGCCTTGCTCTCAACTGTGGAGGTGATGCGATGTGGAAAACGCTGAGCATTGCATTCGTCATTAGGAAAAACCGGACAGGCTGGTCAGTGACTGTCCGGTTCCATTTCTAAAGAGAATAAACGGAAGGCAGGGGCGCAACCCTGTCTTCCACTCCACAATCATAAGCGTTTCGCCTAGCCCTTACAAGACGCCGATCAGGGCCCGATCTTCGGGGGCTCGCCAAGATTCGGCATGCCCGGCAACCCACCCGGCTGGCTGAAATTGGGCATGGTGTTGCCACCCTGATTGCCGAAGGCGGGCACTTCGATCTTGATGGAATTCAGATCGACTTCGGGCGCCTTGTCCAGCCAGTAGGTGACGGATTCCGGCCAGAAGATCACGATGGCGACGAGGATGAGCTGCATGCCGAGCCAGGGAATCGCGCCCATGTAGATATCCGATGTCTTGACCGTGCGCGGCGCGATGGAGCGCAGGTAGAACAGCGCAAATCCGAAGGGCGGATGCATGAAGCTCGTCTGCATGTTGATGCAGATCAGAACGCCGAACCAGATGAGGTCGATACCGAGCGACTGGGCGATTGGCGCCAGCATCGGAATGACGATGAAGGCGATTTCGAAGAAATCGAGGAAGAAGGCGAGGAAGAAGATGAAGATGTTGACGAAGATCAGGAAGCCGATGGGGCCGCCCGGAATGCCCGACAGCATATGCTCGATCCAGAGCGAACCGTCCATGCCCTGAAAGACGAGGGAGAAGCAGGTGGCGCCGACCAGAATGAACACCACCATGGAGGTGATATGCATGGTGGAATGCATGCCCTGCTTGATGAGGTCCCAGGTGAGGCGGCGGTGCGCGGCGGCCAGCGCCATGGCGCCCACGACCCCGAGCGCACCGGCTTCGGTGGGCGTTGCGAGGCCGAGGAAGATGGTGCCGAGCACGAGGAAGATCAGCACGATGGACGGGATCATGCCTGCCAGCACGCGAAACACCAGCGCCCGGTTGAGCTCTCCCCGCGCTTCCGGCGGCAGCGCCGGCAGGTCCTTCGGCCGCACGACCGACATGAACAGGATGAAGAGCATGAAGATGGCGACCTGCAGGATCGAGGGGCCGATGGCGCCCAGGTACATGTCGCCAACGGATTTGCCGAGCTGGTCGGCAAGCACGATCAGCACCAGCGAAGGCGGGATGACCTGCGTGATCGTTCCCGATGCGGCGATGACGCCGGTGGCAAGTCGCGGGTTGTAACCATATTTCAGCATGATCGGCAGTGAGATGACGCCCATGGTGATGACCGAGGCGGCAACCGTGCCGGTAATCGCACCAAGGATCGCGCCGACGATGATGACGGCATAGGCGAGACCGCCGGGAATGGCGCCGAACAGCTTGCCCGTCCCTTCAAGCAAATCTTCCGCAAGCCCGCATCGCTCGAGGATCGCGCCCATGAAGGTGAAGAAGGGGATGGCCAGCAGAAGGTCGTTCGAGACGATGCCGAAGATGCGCAGCGGCAGGGCCTGAAGGAAGGCCGGCGAAAAATGCTCCGTGAAGATGCCGATGACACCGAAAACGAGACCGACGGTGGCGAGCGAAAAAAGCAACCGGAAATCCGTAAAGCATGAAGATGATCATGCCGAGGAACATCAGTGGCGGAAGAATACCATATTCGAACATGGGAAATATCCTGAAGGTTCAGATCGGTGCGATCATTGCAGGGGTTTTTCGTACTTCGTATCGAGCGCATAAAGCCCGTTGAGGGCGCCTATGCGCTTGATGAGTTCGGAAAAACCCTGAAGAACCAGAAGTGCGAAACCGGCGAAGATGATGAATTTCACCGGCCAGCGGATGAGGCCGCCGGCATTGGAGGACATTTCGCTCTGATGCCAGGATAGCGTGAACATAGGCCAGGAAAGCCAGGCGAGGTAAAAGCAGCCGGGAAGCAGGAACAGCACGATGCCGATAATGTCCACCCAGATGCGGCTGCGCGGTGAAATCGCGCCATAAATGATGTCCACTCGCACATGTTCATTCATGCGCAGCGTGTAGGATGCGCCGATCAGCACGATGAAAGCGAACATGTACCACTGGATTTCCAGCCAGCCGTTCGAACTGTAATTGAAGGCATAACGGACCATGGCATTGCCGGCGCTGACGAGGCAGCAGATGAGCACGAGATAACCGGCAACCTTGCCCAGAGCTTCGCTTGCAAGGTCTATCAGCGCGCTTAGTTTTAAAAGCGATTTCATAACTTTCCCCTCTTCCCTTTACGGGCCCTTTGCGGGTTTATGGCGGAGAGCAAAGCCCGGTGCCCCTGCTGCGGCCACGCCTCCACGTGCTTCCGCTGCCACAGGCTCCAGAGTTCCTCCCCACAGAATCCCGTGTATGGTCAGGCGGTTCGAAAAGCAACCAAAACCACCATGAAACAGCTTGGCGGACCGCCGTTTTTCAACCGTTTGCGAAGAAATGTTGCCCAATGACATGTTTTGCCCGGTTGAGCTGTCACGGTGCATGCCATTGCCGCTCTTTCGCTGAGAACGCATTGCGCTTTTCGGCGACTTCATGTTACCTCTGGTGACGGAGAATCCGGCATTGGCCCGTGATCGTCCACGGGCAGATTTACCGTGTGACGGGCATGACGGATGGAGCACAAGGGGAAGCGGAATGAGCGAACACCACACGGGTCCTGTCGAAGTCGGCGCCGAGATGAACTATGCCGAGCACGAAAAGACCTATAACGGTTTTTTCTGGCCTTGACGAAGTACGGCACCATGATGCTGTGCGTGCTGATGCTGGCCATGGTCGCGGGTTTCTTCACCACCGCCGGCTTCCTTGGTGGCCTGGTCGTCTTCGTCGTGCTGTCGGCTGCGGGTTTCTTTTTGCTGCGCTGAACGATCCCGTTCATGAGCGGTTCCCGTTCCCGGGGACCGGGCGATGCCGGATAACCGGAAAGGCCAAGCCATGAAGCGTCTGTTATATTGTCTGTTTCTGCTGGTGGCGATTGCGCATCCCGCTTTGTCACGCGATCTCTCACCTGCCGAGCAGGATAGTCTTCGTACGCAGATAGAGCGATTTCAGACGGCTTTGAGCACGCAGGATTTCGATGTCGTCGGCAAGACGGTGCCGCCGAAAATCTTTGAATTCATCGCAGGCGAAGCGGGTATTACCGCGGAGCAATTGCGTGGCGCCTTGACCGCGCAGATGCAGATGGCGCTCGCCGCGGTCAAGATAACCGAGTTCACCATGGATACGCAGGCGATCAGCCTTGCGCAAACGTCCGATGGAACGCCCTATGCGCTCATTCCGACCAGGACGGTGATGGAAACCGGCGGCCAGACGATAGAGGCGAAATCCCACACGCTGGCGCTGATGGACGGTGCGGACTGGTATTTGCTGCGGGTGAGCGACCAGCAGCAGGTCACGATCCTGCGCAGGTCTATCCGTCCTTCGCCGAGGTGGTGTTTCCGGACGGTTCCATACAGCCGGTGAAATAGCTCCGTCTTCCCGAACTCAGGAAAAACGTCCCGGCCGGAAAGGATCGATCGAGATTTCCGTATCCTCTCCGCTGGCCAGTTGCGTTACCAGACGGGCGGTTGCTGCCGATTGTGTCAGCCCCAGATGGCCATGGCCGAAGGCATAGATGACGGACGGGGTGGCGCGTGCCGTGCCGATGACGGGAAGACAGTCCGGCATGGACGGGCGGAACCCCATCCATTGTTTCCCGCCTTCCAGTTTGAGGCCGGGCAGGAAACGTCCTGCTTTCTTCAGCATGGCTTCCGCACGGCGGAAATTCGGCTTCAATTCCAGCCCGCCGAGTTCGACCCGCGCCGCCGATACGGATGCCCGTCGATAGCGGAGTGACGACGAAGCCATGATCGTTGAAATAAAGCTGGCGCGTCAGGTTGAAAGCCTCGGGGGAAAGCGTGGTGTTATAACCACGTTCGGTTTCCAGCGGCACGACGTTGCCGAGCGTCGCGGCAAGTTTTCTCGACCAGGCGCCGCAGGCGATCACCACTTTGTCGGCATCGATCTTGTCGCCATTTTCCAGCGTCACGATCGTACTTTCGCCCACGGCATCGATGCGTTCGGCCTCGCCTTTGCGCAGGCTGGCGCCGCGGGCCGTTACCAGATCGAAAATGGCGCGGGTGAAATCGTAAGGGTCGGAGACCTGCAGGCCATCCGGCGAAAACATGGCATGGCGGAACTGGGGCGCGAGACCCGGCTGCAGTTCCTCGATTTCGGGGCGGCCGACGCGCTGAAAGGTGAAACCGGCGTTTTTCCTTTTCGTCCCAGTCCCTGCGGGCAGCATTGAGACTTGCCTCGCTGTCATAAAGATCGAGCGTGCCGGTCTTCGAAACGAGATGCGAAAGTTCCGGCATCGCCGCGACATGAGCCATTTCCACGGCAGCCAGGCGGTTGATGTCTGTGAGTGACTTCAGCCCATGGCGAAAGTTGCGCTCGGCGCTCGCGCGCCAGAAACGCCACAGCCAGGGTGCGATCTTCGCTGCATAGGCGGGCGGCACACTGAGCGGGCCGAGCGGATCGAACAGCCAGCGCGGCGCTTTTTTCATGATGCCGGGAGCGGGAATGGGGATGATTTCGGGGAAGGCCAGAATGCCGGCATTGCCGGAACTCGCGCCCCGGGCAACCTCGCCGCGCTCCAGCAGCACCACCTCGCGTCCGGCATTCTGCAGATAAAGCGCCGCCATGGAACCGATAATGCCGGTGCCGATCACCAGCACATCGCATTTCAGGGTTTTGGTCATCGGCGCTCCTGCAACACAAATCTTTCAACCCCGCATAACAATGAATGCCGCCCCGATGAAAGGCCGTATCGTATTGCCGGCGCAGAAATATCAGCACTGTGGCAAATAAGCGGTCCGAAATAAACAAGGCGAATATATTCGCGATGAAGCATACTCGCGGTCGATTGATGTTCCGGATCAATAGTTATAGTTCATTATTAATCGCTATTTAACAGTGTCCGGCTAGTTTCGCGTGCAGGCGGGCCGACCGTTTTTCATCTCTATATTTCGAGGGTGGAGCAGGTCTGCATATGGATTACTGTTTGGGGGTTTCAAAAAGATGTCTTACTTTTCTAAACTTGGTCTTGACGCTTCTGCGGTGCTTGATGCGCTTAGCCGCTCACAGGCCATCATCGAGTTCGATCTGACCGGCAAGATTTTGAAAGCGAACGATAATTTCTGCAAGGCCGTCGGCTATCAGCAGTCTGAAATCGTTGGGCGTACCCACAGCATGTTCCTGTCTCCCGAAGATGCGGCCTCGCCTGAATACAAGAGCTTCTGGGCGAGGCTGTCGCGTGGCGAATACGATCAGGGTCAGTATCGACGTCGGGCCCGGAATGGCGACGAAATCTGGATCGAAGCTTCCTACAATCCCGTGTTCCGTTTCGGCAAGCCCTACAAGGTGGTCAAGATTGCAACCGACATCACCTCGATCAAGCGCAAGAGCGCTGAGGATGACGGGAAACTGGCGGCGCTCTCCCACGCGCAGGCCATAATCGAATTTACGCCCGAAGGGAAAATTCTCAGCGCCAACGAAAATTTCCTCGCGACGCTCGGTTACACGGCGGAAGACATCATCGGCAAACATCATTCGATGTTCTGCGAGCCTGCCTATGCCCAGTCTCAGGACTATCGGGATTTCTGGAAGGAACTCGGAAAGGGCCACTTCTCGACGGGGCAGTTCATGCGCCTTGGCAAGGATGGCAAACGCGTCTTCATTCAGGCCTCCTATAATCCGATCATCGATGATCGAGGCCGCGTCTTCAAGGTAGTGAAATTCGCTTTCGATGTGACGGACCGGATGCATGCGGTCGAGGAACTTGGTGCTGCGCTCGAGCGGCTTTCTCAATGCAATATCCGTATTACGCTGGACAAACCCTTCGTCGGCGAGTTCGAACGGCTGCGCCACGATTTCAATAAATCCATCGCCGAATTCCAGAAGACGCTGGAAAACGTTCTCGGCCAGACCGGAGACCTGACCCGCAGCAGCCAGGAAGTCAGCGAAGCCTCCGTCAATCTCGCCGAACGTTCGCGTGAGCAGGCCGTGGCGCTCGAGGAGACTTCGGCAGCACTCGAAGAAATCACCGCGACGGTCCGTTCCCTCGACAGAAAATATGCAAGAGACGCGCAAGCTCGTTCAGAGCGCGCGGACATCTACCGTGGCTTCCACCGAGGTCGTGGAGCGGACGGTCGATGCCATGCAGCGTATCGAGACGGCTTCGCGGGAAATCAGCCAGATCATCGGTGTGATCGACGAAATCGCCTTCCAGACGAACCTGCTGGCGCTGAATGCCGGCGTGGAAGCTGCGCGTGCGGGTGACGCGGGCAAGGGTTTTGCCGTCGTGGCTCAGGAAGTGCGCGAGCTGGCGCAGCGTTCCGCCAATGCCGCGAAGGAAATCAAGGCGCTGATCAACAATTCCGGCACCGAGGTTCTGGAAGGCGTCAGGCTGGTGGGCGAAACCGGCGAAGCGCTGAAGCAGATCGATGCGCTGGTCAGGCACATTGACGGCAATGTCGACATGATCGCCAAGGCGGCGGACGAACAGGCTGTCGGCATCAGCGAGATCAACAAGGCGGTCAGCCGGCTGGACCGGATGACGCAGGAGAATGCGGCGATGAGCGCCCGTACCACGGTGATCAGCACAACGCTGGCGCAGGGCGCAGATGCGCTGGCGCAGCTTGTCAGCCTGTTCAAGCTGAACCGCCGTACGGTGCAGCGGGAAGACGGATCGTCCACCCGCCCGGATGCTCCGAATACGGCCCGGCGCGACCAGACGTCGGCACGGGCGGCCGCGTAAAGGAGCGGGCTCAGGCCCGCTTCAGCTTGAGAATGAGATTTGGTGGATGCGGATGCCTTTCGAACGGGCATCCGCATTGCTTTTTCACCGCAGCGCCGGTCGTTCGATACCGAGGTGGTCGCGCAGCGTCGAGCCTTCGTAGTCCTTGCGGAACAGGCCGCGCTCCTGCAGCAGGGGAACGACCTCGCGGTTGAATTCCTCCAGCCCGCCGGGGAAGAAGGGCGGCATGACGTTGAAACCGTCGGCCGCACCGTTTTCGAACCATTCCTGCATTCGGTCCGCCACATCCTTGGCCGTGCCCATGACGATATGGTGGCCGCGGCCGGCGGCGACGCGCAGCGCCAGCTCCCGGATCGTCAACTTTTCGCGGCGCGCCAGTTCGGTCAGAAGTTCGGCGCGGCTGCGCAGCTGGTCGGAAATCGGCAGGTCCGGCAGCGGACCGTCGAGATCGTAATCAGTGAGGCTGTGGCCGATGCGTTCTTCAAGCAGCGGCATTGCGCTCTTGATATCGGTCCAGCGGTTCAGTTCCTTCAGTTTTTTCGCCAGCCTCTTCAAAGCTCCTGCCGATGATCGGCATGAAGCCGGGCATCACGGCGACGCTCGCCGGATCGCGGCCGAATTTTTCCACGCGGGCTTTAAGGCTCGTATAGAAGGCCTGCGCTTCGGAAATCGCCTGCTGGGCGGTGAAGACGATATCGGCGGTGCGGGCGGCGAGATCCTGCCCCGGACCGGAAGATCCGGCCTGGATGAGAACCGGGTGGCCCTGCGGCGAACGCGGAATATTGAGCGGTCCCTTGACCGTGAAATATTTGCCCTCGTGGTTGAGGATATGGACCTTTTCCGGATCGACGTAGCGGCCCGCCTGCTTGTCCTTGACGAAGGCGTCGTCATCCCAGCTGTCCCACAGGCCGCGAACGACATTCACATATTCTTCCGCCACCGCATAACGCTCGTCATGCTCGGGATGGTCCTTGGAAAAATTCGCCGCCGTGCGGGCATAAGAGGTGGTGACGATGTTCCACGCCGCACGGCCATGGCTCAGATGATCGATGGAAGCGAAGGCGCGGGCGGTGTGGTAGGGCTCGCCATAGGTGGTGGAGGCGGTGGCCGCCAGCCCCGATCTTGTCGGTGACCATGGCCAGCGCGGCAAGCAGGGTCAGCGGCTCGAAACGCGCGATCATCGAGGGATGGGCGTCGACGCCGCTGGTCAGGCCATCGGCCAAGAATACCATGTCGAACTTCGCGGCTTCGGCCATTTTCGTAACACGGGTGAGCAGATCGAAATTTTCGCTGCCGGCTTCGGCATCGGGGTGACGCCAGCCGGAAACGTGGTGCCCCGCGCCCTGCAGGAAAAGGCCGAGATGCATCTGTCTTTTGCGTGTCGTGGTGGTCATGGTGATCATGCCTTCATGTCGGTCGAGTTATATTTGCGATACCAGAAGCGTTTCGAGCTTTCTGAGGTCAGCTGCGGTTTTCATGGACCGCACTAGTGCCGGAATGCCGGCGAATTTCTCATTGCCGCCGGTCGCGTCGGCAAATTTTTCGGTCGGGTCATCGATGCCAGGAAGGCCGTCGACACGGCGCGACAGCACCGTGCCGTCCTTCTTCGTCACGTCGATGACCACGAACCGGGTGGTCGGATCGGGCGAGAGGCGACGGGCGGTCTCGTCATGCCGGCGTGAGACTTTGGCGGAAAGGGCAAGCAGGTCGTCGCGCGTCGGGCGTTCGTCGTCGAAATGGCCGATGCCAAGCGCTCCATCCGTCAGCGCTGCGGCAAAGACATATTCGGCGCTGAAGCGCGCATCGATGCCGGTCGTGGGCGTGGCGGGGCCGACGAGGGCGGCATCGCCGCCGGGCGGGAAGGTAATGGTGACCGTCTCTATCTCGTCCGGCGTCAGATCATTGCTGTTGCGCAGCGCCAGAGCGCCGACGGCAACGGGATGGCTGGCTGTGCAGCAGGGAAAGGCCTTTAGGGTGAGGCCGGGCGAGACGATCTGCCAGGGTGCGCCCCAGCCGGAGAGAACACGTTTCGGCTGCTCGGCGCCGAAGGCGAAGGCGGAATAAAAAACCGATGGGGTTTTCCAGAAAATCCGGAGCGCCCTGAAAGCCGGATCGCGCCAGCCGCGCGGCGGTAAGGCCGGCGCGCGTGGCAAGCCCGGCATGCAGCGGTTTGGCGTCAAACCCGAATTGCAGGCGAAGCCCGGCCGATTGCGTGGCGGCAAGGCCGAGCGCAACGGCCGTTGTCTGCGGATCGAATTTCAGGAGATGGGCAATCGCTGCCGCGGCACCGATGGGGCCGAGCGTGGCGGTGGCGTGGAAGCCGTTTTCGTAATGCCTGGTGCCGAGCGAGAGGCCGAGACGCGCCATGGTTTCCAGCCCGACGATATAGGCGGCGATGAAGGCATCGGCCGTGGAGCCCTCTTCGACCGCGACAGCCAGCAAAGCGGGAATGATGGCGACAGTCGGGTGGCCGCGCACGCTGCCGTGCACATCGTCATAGTCAAGCACATGCCCGGCGTGGCCGTTGATGAGGGCGGCGGTGAAGGTATCCGTGCGCAGATCGTGGCCGATAATGCCCGCCGTGCCTGACGTTCCGGGTGTAAAGCTGTCGATCAGGATTTTCGTGCTTCTGTCGGCAGCGCCGCCCAGCACGCAGGCGAAAAAATCCATCAGCGCCGTGCGGGCGATGGCCACCGCATCCTCATCACGCAGGGGATCGGAGGCGGCAATCGCTTCTGCAAGATGAAGGGTGAGCTTTTCGTCTGCGGTCATGGCATCAGATCCCTTCGCCGTCATTCACCCGTGCCACCTGTCCGCCAAGACCCTTGACGAAGGCGTTGATGCGCGGATTTGTCGACTTGTAGAAGATGTGCTCGGGCGTGCCCTGATCGACGATCAGGCCATTTTCGGTGAAGACGATATTGTCGCTGATTTCTTCGGCAAAACGCATTTCGTGCGTGACGAGAATGCTGGTCATGCCATCATTGACGAGATCGCGGATGACGGCGAGCACTTCGCCCACGGTTTCCGGGTCGAGTGCGGATGTGACCTCATCGAACAACACCAGTTCCGGCCGCATGGCAAGTGCGCGGGCAATCGCCACGCGCTGCTGCTGGCCGCCGGAAAGCTGGCCGGGATAGGCATCGACCTTCTGGGAAAGGCGCACTTTCTCCAGCAATTCGCGGGCATGGCGCTCGGCTTCAGCTTTCGGCGTACCCAGAATCTTGATTGGTGCGATGGTGATGTTTTCCATCACCGTCAGATGCGGAAAGAGGTTGAACTGCTGGAACACGATGCCGATGCGCTTGCGCAGCGCGATGCGCTCAGCCTCGGTCTTCAGCAGGTCCACTCGCGTGCCGCCGACGGTGATCTTGCCCGATTGCGGAATGAGCAGGCCGTTGATGCAGCGCAGGATGGTGGACTTGCCGGAGCCGGAAGGGCCGATGATGGAGACGGCGTCGCCCTTGTTCACGGTGAGGTCGATGCCCTTCAGGACCTGATTGTCACCGAAGGACAGGTGTATGCCTTCCAGTTCAACCAGTGCTTTTGCGGCGGTTTGTGGTGCGGGTGCGGACATGGCTTGTTCCAATCAGCGGGAAGCGAAGCGCCGCTCGAGGCGCTGCGTGAAACGGGATACGGGATAGCAGAACAGGAAGAACGCCATCAGAACGGTGAGATAGACCACGACGGTGAAATCGTTGCGCTGCACGGCGGTTTTGCTGGCGTCTGTCGCGGCGTGCAGAAGTTCATGCACGCCGACCAGCGAGGCGAGCGCCGTACCCATGGTGATCGACGCATAAAGGTTCATCCATGGCGGCAGCGAGCGCTTCACGCATTGCGGCAGGATGATCCAGCGCAGTGTCTGGTTGCGCGAAAAGCCCAGCCCCTGCGCCGCTTCCCATTGCGCCGTCGGAATGGACTGGATGGCGCCACGGGTGATTTCGGCGATATGGGCGCTGGCCGGAATGGCGAGACCGACGACGGGCCTTGATCCAGTCCGGGAAGGGAATGTAGTTGCCAAAAGCGACGATCTCGAAGGGGAAGATGTAGGTCGCGGCAAAGATCAGCACCAGATGCGGGGGCGTTGCGGAATATCTGGACATAGGTGAGCGCCGGCGCGCGCACGAGGCGGTAGGGCGCAAGCTCCATGATGCCGAGGAGGACGCCGATGAAGGTGCCGATGGCGATCGCAAGGATGCTGATCAGCACGTTCATTGCAAAACCCTTGGCCAGATAGGGCAGCCATTGCAGCAGCACCTGACCGAGGGACGGGTCGAGGATCAGCCACAGAATGACGGCAATCAGCACGCCGAGCAGCAGAATGGTGCCGAAAGGTGGCTTCCTCACCGCCTGTGTTGGAGAGACCACCGCACTCATTGACCGAACCCCGGAACCGCAAGACGCCGCTCAAGCCAGAGACCGGCCCTTGCGACGATAAAATTGATGACGCTGAAGAAGATCAGGATGACGATCATCAGCTCGACCACATTGTCGCGCTGTGTCCAGATCAGGATCGAGGCATAGGTGATTTCACCCACCGCAATTGCCGAGCCGACCGTGGTGAGCTTCACCAGATTGACGAGGTTGTTGATGATGGAGGGCAGCGCCGTGCGGATGGCCAGCGGAAACTCCACATAACGCAAAATCTCGAAGGAACTGAAACCGATCGCACGCGCCGCCTCGATGGTGGTCGCCGGCACCGCCTCAATACCGCCGCGCAACGCTTCCGCATGGAAAGCGGCAATGTGCAGGCCGGTGATGGCGACGACCCAGAAAAAGGGTGTCAGCGGATTGTTCTGCGCGCCGCCCAGCGCATTGGAAATCAGCATGTTGAGCACGAGGAAACCGCACATCAGCTGCACCAGCGTCGGCGTGTTGCGCGTCAGTTCCACATAGGCGCGCACGGGGCCGGCGAGCCAGACCTTGCCCGATGTCAGCATGGCCGCGAAAATGAAGCCGAAGACGAGGCTGAGCGGCAAAGTGACGGCGACGAGGATCAACGTCATCTTCATGCCGTCGAGCCAGATCTGAACCTCGTAACCGCTGTTCAGAAAGTCATAGTTGAGGCCGAGATGCGCGGTCAGTTCTATGAAGCGCGCTGTAAATCCATCCTGCATCGGAAATCCATGCTGTTATTGCGGGTGCCGCCCGGCGGGCGGCGCCAGAATGGCCTGCCTTGTTATAAAGCAGAAAAGAACGGCAGGCGAAACCGGCCGTTCCTGATGGTCAGGGGAAATCACTCCACCCTTTTGCCGCCGTCATCACCTGCGATGGGGACGTGCAGATAACGGAAAAGTCCTGCACCTGTCCTTATTGGGCGGCAGAAAGCTTCTTCTGCTGCTCTTCCATATAGCCGATGCTCGGCAGACGGTTGGCCTTGGCGAATTCGAGCATCTTGCCGGAGGCGTGCAGTTCCTTGACGATCTTGTCGAGAGCGGCCTGCGTGTCGCTTTCGCCCTTGCGCAGCCAGATCACGGAATCCGACGGGATCAGGTCGGTGGGGATGAGGATGCCGTAATCCTTCCACTCATCGGCGCGGTCCTGAAGCATCAGGCTGAGCGTGCCGTTGACGTGAACGGAGACGTCGCAATTGCCGCCCTTGAGCGCCAGCAGCGATTCCGGCTGGCTTGGCAGCGCCTTTACCTGCGCGCCATATTGCTCGATCAGCGGCTGGGTGTAGTTGGAGCCTTGCGAAACGCAGGCGATCTTGCCCTTCAGGTCCGACCAGTCCTTGATGCCACTGTCCTTGCGGCCGATGGCGGCGCCGCCCTGGCGGTCATAGGGGGTCGGTACGTAATCGAGCGTTTTGGCGCGCTCTTCCGTGTACTGCATGTTGGCGATCAGAATATCGACCTTGCCCTGCTGCAGGAACTGCACGCGGTTGGGCGGGGTCACGGTTTCGGTGACCAGCTCGACACCGAGGCCGGCGGCCAGCGCCTTGGCGACGTCGATGTTGAGACCCTTCTGCTCCTGCGTCTTCGGATCGATAAAGCCGAAAGGCGCGCCGGAAAGGATAACGCCGACAGTGAGCTTGCCGCGACCCTTAATCCGGTCGAGCGTTGCATCCGCGTGAGCGGCAGTGGCCATCGAAGCGATGACAACGGTTCCGGCAATGAGTTTTGCGGCAAATCTGGAGAAAGAGAGGGCCATGGATATTTCCTTTTGATTGTAGGTGGAAAAACTACATGAGGCACCCGCCAAGAGCGAGAATTGGCATTGCGTGAAAAATAGTATGAATAAAATCCGGTTCCAATAAATCTTTTGGAGGGAAAAATTATCCTAATAATTTTGAATTGTAGAATCCTGTTCTTTTCCTCCCTTGCTATGTGCCGGTTTGTCAGGAGCGGGAGAGTAGTCCGGATGTCGCTGAGGACCGGATGGCCATGTGCGGAGCGAGCGCATCCGGCTCGTCTCTTCTCCCCGTCGGGGAGAAGGTCGCGGCAGCGGGATGAGGGGGCGAGGCCAGCGATATGCGGAGAGCGTGCCACCTCATCTGCCCCTTTGGGGCATCTTCTCCCCGGCGGGGAGAAGAAAAAAAGCCGCACGCCCTGTTCTTATCGTCCGGCATTATAGGCCGCGATTGCCGCCATGTTGACGATGTCGCTGTCCTTCGCGCCCATCGAGGTGATCTGTACCGATTTGTCGAGACCGACAAGAAGCGGGCCGATGACGGTTGCGCCGCCCAGTTCCTGCAGCATCTTGGTGGAAATGGAGGCGGAATGAATGGCGGGCATGACCAACACATTGGCCGGGCCGGAAAGCCGGGCGAAGGGATACTGGCTCTGCATGCGGTGATGGTTCAGCGCCACATCGGCCGACATTTCGCCGTCGACCTCGAAATTGACGTTGCGCCTGTCGAGAATTTTCACCGCCTCGCGCACCTTGTCGGAGCGTTCGCCGGTCGGCTGGCCGAAGGTGGAATAGGCGAGCATGGCAACGCGCGGCTCGTAACCGAAACGGCGGGCGAGGCCGGCTGCTTCTTCGGCGATATCGGCAAGGTCTTCCGCATTCGGCATATCATGCACGGCGGTATCGGCAACGAAGACGGTGCGGTTGCGCGAGACGACCAGCGAAACGCCGATGACGCGATGGCCAGGCTTGGTGTTGATGCAGCGGCGGATATCCTCCAGCGCCGTTGAATAGTTACGGGTAACGCCGGTCACCACGGCGTCCGCATCGCCCATCGCCACCATGCAGGCGGCGAAATGGTTGCGGTCGTTGTGGACCAGACGCTGCACGTCGCGCAGCAGGAAACCGCCGCGCTGCAAACGCGCATAGAGATAATCGACATAGGCATCGACGCGGCTGGAAAGGCGCGCGTTGGTGATCTCGATATTGGCGGCGGGTCGAGATCGATGCCGGCGCGCTCCGCATTGGCCTTGATGATATCGTCACGGCCGAGCAGGATGGCGGTGCCGAGGCCCTGCGCGGTGAACGAAATCGCCGCGCGCATGACCTGTTCTTCTTCGGCTTCCGCAAAAACGACCCGCTTCGGCGAGCGGCGCACGCGCTCGTAAAGGCGCTGCGTGGTGGAGGCCATCGGGTCGCGGCGGGCGGAAAGCTCGCGGGCATAGGCGTCGAGATCGGGCAATTCGCGGCGGGCGACGCCGGTTTCGATGGCGGCTTTGGCCACGGCCACCGGAATGGCCGAGATCAGGCGCGGATCGAAGGGAACCGGAATGATATATTGCGATCCGAAGCGCGGGCGGTTGCCCTGATAGGCGGCGGCCACATCATCAGGAACATCCTCGCGGGCAAGATCGGCCAGCGCCTGTGCCGCCGCGATCTTCATCGCGTCATTGATCTGGCTGGCGCGGACATCGAGCGCGCCGCGGAAGATATAGGGGAAGCCGAGGACATTGTTGACCTGGTTCGGGTAATCCGAACGCCCGGTCGCCATGATGGCGTCGTCGCGAATGCGCGATACTTCCTCGGGGGTGATTTCCGGGTCGGGATTGGCCATGGCGAAGATGATCGGCTTCGGCGCCATGGAACGGATCATCTCTTCGCTGAACGCGCCCTTCTGGGAGAGGCCGAATACCACATCAGCGCCCTTCATGGCTTCCGCCAGCGTGCGGTTGTTGGTTTTCACCGCGTGGGCGGATTTCCACTGGTTCATGCCTTCGGTGCGGCCCTGATAGATCACGCCCTTGGTATCGCAGAGCGTGATGTTTTCAGGATTGAACCCCATGGCCTTGATAAGGTCCATACAGGCGATTGCCGCCGCACCCGCGCCGTTGCAGACGAGCTTCGTTTTCTTGAAGTCGCGGCCCGTCAGTTCGATGGCGTTGATGAGGCCGGCGGCGGCGATGATGGCGGTGCCATGCTGATCGTCATGGAATACTGGAATGTCCATCAGCTCGCGCAGGCGGCTTTCGATGATGAAACATTCCGGCGCCTTGATGTCTTCCAGATTGATGCCGCCAAAGGAGGGGCCAAGGTAACGCACGCAATTGATGAACTCATCGGCGTCTTCGGTATCGACCTCGAGATCGATGGAATCGACATCGGCGAAGCGCTTGAAAAGGACCGACTTGCCTTCCATGACTGGCTTGGAGGCGAGCGCGCCGAGATTGCCGAGGCCGAGGATGGCGGTGCCGTTGGAGATGACCGCAACCATGTTGCCGCGCGTGGTATAGTCGTAAGCGGTCGCCGGATTTTCGGCGATGGCTTTCACCGGCACGGCCACGCCCGGCGAATAGGCGAGCGACAGGTCCCGCTGCGTCGCCATCGGTTTGGTCGGGGTGATTTCCAGTTTGCCCGGCCGGCCTTCCGCATGGAAATCCAGGGCTTCCTGATCCGTAACCGATGTTCTGGTGCTGGCGGGTTTCGTCGTGTCGGACATGGGCTGAGCGTGCTTTCGTGTCGATAACAGTGTAAAAATATCCGCCGTTGTTATTGTATTTTTCGCGCGCCTGCCAAGCCTTGAATGTTGTTCAGTGCAGCAAATTTAAGCGTGATGAAATTTGCGGCCGATTCAATCGATTAATTCCCGCTCACCATCCGCTTCGCCGCCTGCCGTGCCTGTCACGCGTGGAACCTCGCCCGCCGCCTGGCGTTAGCGGGGTGGGTCCGCAGGCAATCGACATGCCTCTAAATGCCCCATCGTCCGTTCACCAAGCTTTCACAAGGCGAATTTATGAGCTTGCGCTTATCCGCCCGTGAACCGATGATGGCGGTATTTTGAAAATATGTATATTGTCCGGCGCGCCGGGAAATTTTTAGAGTTGGAAAGGTTTTGTTGTGAAGGAACACTCTCGAAAGATCACGCCGGTTCTTCTGGCCGGCGGTGCTGGTTCGCGGCTTTGGCCGGTATCGCGCGATCAGTTGCCCAAGCAGTTCCAGCCGCTGGTCGGCAATCTTTCGACCTATCAGCAGACGCTGCAGCGGGTGGGCGACAAGGGCCTTTATGCCGAGCCGCTGGTGATCACCAATGAGGATTTCCGGTTCTTCGCACGCCGCCAGGCCGAAGAGATCGATCTGCCGGCAACCGTGGTGCTGGAGCCCGCCCGCCGCGACAGCGCCGCCGCCATGGCCGCCGCCGCCGTGCTGGCCGAGCGCCGCGAGCCCGGATGCCTGGTGCTGGCGCTTGCCGCCGACCATGTGGTGCTCGATGCCGACAAGTTTTCACAGGCCGTGAAACTCGGCGCAAAAGCCGCCGATCAGGGCAATATCGTCGTCTTCGGCCTGGTGCCCACCGAACCGCGCACCTCCTACGGTTATATCAAGCCGGGCGAGGCGATCGATGGCGAAAAAGACCTCAGCACCGTCGATGCCTTCGTGGAAAAGCCGGATATGAAGACGGCGATCTCCTATCTGGAAAAGGGTTATCTCTGGAATTCCGGCAATTTCCTGTTCCGCTCCGATGTGATGATCGCCGAACTGAAGGCCTTCGCCCCGGAGATTCTTGCGGCGGTGACGCAGGCGGTCGAGCAATATGAAAGCGACCTCGGTTTCGTGCGCCTGCATCAGGCAAGCTTCGAGGCTTCCCCGAAAAACTCCATCGACTACGCGGTGATCGAGAAAACCAGACGCATGGCGGTGGTGCATGGCCATTTCCGCTGGTCGGATATCGGCAGCTGGGATGCGATCTGGGAAATCGCCGACAAGCGCGGCAACGACAATGCGCTGGAAGGCAACGGCGTCTTCATCGATTCCGAAGGCTGCCTCATCCATTCGACGCAATTGCTGACGACGGTGGTTGGCGCCAAAGGACATGGTGGTGGTGGCCACCAAGGATGCGGTTCTGGTGGTGCCGAAAAACCGGGTGCAGGATGTGAAGGGTCTGGTGGAGACGCTGAAGGACGGCGAACACGCACCACAGACGCAGACCCACAAGCGCGTCTATCGCCCCTGGGGTTATATCGAACACATGTATGTGGACGAGCGTTACAGGGTGGGCCATATCACGGTCGATCCCGGCCACCGCATCTCGTTCCAGAAACATTATCACCGCTCGGAACACTGGATCGTCGTCAAGGGTACGGCGACGGTGACGATCGGCGAAGAGACGAAGTTGCTGACGGAGAACCAGTCGGTCTATATCCCGATCGGCCAGCCGCACCGGCTTGCCAATGAGGGGCAGATCCCGCTCGAACTGGTCGAAATCCAGACCGGAGCCTATATCGGCGAGGATGATGTCATCCGCATCGAGGACGATTATAAAAGGCAATAGAATTGCCCCAGCGTCGAAGGTTTAGGGAAGGTGAGACGGGTATTGTCCGGCCCGCCTTTTCGGCTCAGGCGATCAGCGCGTTCACGCAATGGGCAAGGGCATGGGAAAGCATCGCCGCTTCCAGCCCCCGACGCCAGAACAGCCATCCGAACAGCAGGCCGGGAATGAAATTGGTGAGCAGGACTGCAAGGACCAGCGCCGCTTGCGGCCGAGTGACAATCGCAAACAGAAACGGCAGATGACCTGCGGCGAAGAGTGCCGCCGCCATAAGGATAGCGGCCCACAAAATCACCGGTCGAATCTGTCCTCTTCCTGTCATGCGCCAGAGCGTACAGGCGAGAAACGACATCAGGCCCCATCGGGTCAATAGCTCCTCCGTGATTCCGCCATAGAGAATCCGGGTCGCCAGCGGGACATTAAACGCGGTCATTTTTGCCATGGTGGGCGCATCCGCGACCGATGGCAGGATCGCTGATGAATAGGCGATCATCAGCAGGCCGACGGCAATGCCCACCGCCAGTGCGGGCGGCACCTGTGTGCGCAGCACCGCGCGCGGGTTGCCGCCCGTCAGCCAGGTATCGACCAAGGGCGCGCCAAGCCCGAGTTTTGCGGCCAGAGCCTGACCGGTTGCAACCGCCGCAACGGTCAGTATTGTTGGCTGGATGAGGATCAGCAGGCGCATTCCGAATGAAAGTTGCTGTCCCGGTACAAGCTGCTCAAATGTCGCCAATAAAAGCGATGCGACGCCGGCTAGTCCGATGACCAAAAGAATATGCCAGCGCTTCATGGTCTCTTCGCCTGTTTTACTCACGACGAAGTTTTCTACGCGACTGGCATTGCGTGTGGATTACGCAGCGCAATCCCCTGTGCCGCATATCTATCCGGCGCATTTCCAATCGTTCGAAATGCCTCCTGAGGGGCGCTGTGAGATTCGTATTTTAGGCGGTTGCCTAATCAAAAATCTTCGCATACGTTCCAACTGCAACGTTTCAGTGAGGGAGGAGACTCATGCGAATGCGTGTTATTTCTGCGGCTTTTCTGGCCAGCGTCATGATTCCGGCGGGTATCGCCGGGGCCACCGATCTTGAGGTGACCCATTGGTGGACTTCGGGCGGCGAAGCCGCAGCGGTCGCCGAATTGGCTAAGGCTTTCGACGCAACCGGCAACAAATGGGTGGATGGCGCGATTGCCGGTTCGGGCGGCACGGCCCGTCCGATCATGATCAGCCGTATCACCGGCGGCGACCCGATGGGCGCGACCCAGTTCAACCACGGCCGTCAGGCGGAAGAGCTGGTGCAGGCAGGCCTGATGCGCGACCTGTCCGATGTTGCCGCAAAGGGCAACTGGAAGGACGTCATCAAGCCGGCAAGCCTGCTCGACAGCTGCACCATTGACGGCAAGATTTACTGCGCGCCGGTAAACATCCATTCCTGGCAATGGCTATGGCTTTCCAATGAAGCCTTCAAGAAGGCGGGCGTCGAAGTTCCGAAGAACTGGACGGAATTCGTTGCCGCCGCGCCGGCGCTGAAAAAGGCCGGCATCCAGCCGCTTGCGCTCGGTGGGCAGGCATGGCAGGCCAACGGCCTGTTCGACACGCTGACGCTTTCGATCGGCGGCAAGGACCTTTATCAGAAGGTCTATGGCGACAAGGATGCCGAAGCGGCAGCCGGGCCCGAGATGGCGAAGATTTTCGCGGCTGCCGTCGAGGCGCGCGACATGGCCAAGGGCACCAATGTTCAGGACTGGAACCAGGCCACCAACATGGTCATCACCGGCAAGGCCGGCGGCCAGATCATGGGTGACTGGGCGCAGGGTGAATTCCAGCTGGCCAACCAGAAAGCCGGCACGGATTATTCCTGCCTTCCCGGTCTTGGCCTCAGTGAATATCTCACCACGGGTGGCGACGCCTTTTATTTCCCTGTTTTGAAGGACGAGGCGAAAACCAAGGCGCAGGACGTTCTCGCCGCAACCATCGTGGATCCAAAAACGCAGGTGGCCTTTAACCTGAAGAAAGGCTCGCTGCCGATCCGCGGCGACGTCGATCTGAATGCAGCCAATGACTGCATGAAAAAGGGTCTGGCAATTCTGGCCAAGGGCAATGCCCTCACCAGCACCGACCAGCTGATTTCCGCCGATACGCAGAAACAGAAGGAAGACCTGATGGCGGAATTCTTCGCGGGCTCGATGTCGGCGGAAGACGGGCAGAAGCGCTTCGCGGACATTATCGGTTCGGCGGACTGAGTGTGATCTCTCCGGGTGGGAAAGCGGTTCGCCGCTTTCCTTCCCAGCGTCCTGCCTGTGCAACAATCATCAGCACGGGCAGGGGTTTCATGCGGTGAGGCTTTTTGCCTGACTGTTGACTGTAACGTTACAGGAGGAGGTAACATGGCAGGTCAAACGCGCTCGGGGCGCCCCAACCAGCTTTTCCGCAATCTCAATTCCAAGATTGCCTCCATTCCCATGATACTGACCGCCATGGTGATCTTTCTCGGTGGGACGATCTGGACGGTGGTTTATTCCTTCACCAATTCAAAGCTTCTGCCGCGCGCGAGTTTCATCGGTTTCGATCAATATGAGCGTTTGTGGGCAGCACCACGCTGGATCGTATCCATCCAGAATCTGGCGATCTACGGCGTGTTTGTCGCTTATTTTCAGCCTCGTCATCGGTTTCGTGCTGGCGGCGCTGATGGATCAGAAAATTCGTTTCGAAAATACCTTCCGCACCATTTTCCTCTATCCTTTCGCCCTGTCCTTCATCGTCACCGGCCTCGTCTGGCAATGGCTGCTGAATCCGGAATTCGGCATCCAGTCAGTGGTTCGCTCGATGGGCTGGGAAAGTTTCACCTTCGACCCGCTCTATAATTCCCAGATCGTTATCTACGGCATCCTGATCGCGGCACTCTGGCAGGGCACGGGGCTCGTCATGTGCCTGATGCTGGCGGGTCTTCGCGGTATCGATGAGGACATCTGGAAGGCGACGCGTGTCGACGGCATTCCGATGTGGAAGACCTATATTCTCATCATCATTCCCATGATGCGGCCGGTCTTCATCACCACGCTGGTCATCATCGCCAGCGGTATCGTCAAGGTCTACGATCTTGTCGTGGCGCAGACCAGCGGCGGGCCGGGCATCGCGTCCGAAGTGCCGGCGAAATATGTCTATGACTACATGTTCCAGGCACAGAATCTGGGGCAGGGCTTCGCCGCCTCGACAATGATGCTCCTGACGGTCGCGATCATCATCATTCCATGGGCCTACCTCGAATTCGGAGGCAAGAAGCGTGGCTAATATCAGCACATTGAACACGGTTGTTGCCGCCAGCGATGCGGTTGCCCAGGACCTTTCCGGCCCGCGCGGCAGGAAGCCGAGGAAAACCTTTTCCCGGCGCAACATCATTCTTTACGGCACGCTCATCGTGGCTGCCGCCTATTACCTGCTGCCGCTTTACGTGATGGTCGTCACCTCGCTGAAGGGCATGCCGGAAATCCGGCTCGGCAACATCTTCGCGCCGCCGGTGGAAATCACTTTCGAGCCCTGGGTAAAGGCCTGGGCCAATGCCTGCACGGGCTTGAACTGCGACGGGCTTTCACGCGGCTTCTGGAATTCGGTGCGCATCCTCGTGCCTTCGGTGGTGATCTCGATCGTCGTCGCCTCCGTCAGCGGCTACGCCATGGCGAACTGGAAGTTCAAGGGATCGGAACTCTTCTTCTCCATCCTCATCATCGGCGCCTTCATTCCCTATCAGGTGATGATCTATCCGATCGTCATCGTGCTGCGCGAAATGGGCGTTTATGGCACGCTGACCGGCCTCGTCATCGTGCACACCATTTTCGGCATGCCGATCCTGACGCTGCTGTTCCGTAACTACTTCGCCTCGCTGCCGGAGGAATTGTTCAAGGCGGCGCGCATCGATGGCGCCAATTTCTGGCAGATCTATTTCCGCATCATGCTGCCCATGTCGCTGCCGATCTTCGTCGTGGCGATGATCCTGCAGGTGACCGGCATCTGGAACGACTTCCTGTTCGGCGTGGTGTTCACGCGGCCGGAATATTACCCGATGACGGTGCAGCTCAATAATATCGTCAACTCCGTGCAGGGCGTGAAGGAATATAACGTCAACATGGCCGCAACCCTTCTCACGGGTGCCGTGCCGCTGATCGTCTATTTCGTCTCCGGCAGACTTTTCGTCCGCGGCATTGCCGCAGGCGCAGTAAAAGGTTGAGCTATATGAACAAAAGCGTTTCCATCCGCGATCTTTCCCTGTCCTTCGGCGCTGTTACCGTGCTGAAAGACCTCAATCTCGATATTTACGACGGCGAATTCCTCGTGCTGCTCGGCTCTTCCGGCTGCGGAAAGTCGACCCTTCTAAACTGCATCGCGGGTCTTCTGGAGCCGACCGACGGACAGATCTTCATCAAGGACCGCAACGTCACCTGGGAAGAGCCGAAGGATCGCGGCATTGGCATGGTGTTCCAGTCTTATGCGCTTTATCCGCAGATGACGGTGGAGAAGAACCTGTCCTTCGGCCTGCAGGTCGCCAAGGTGCCGAAAGAGGAGATCGACCGGCGTGTGAAAAGAGCGGCCGGCATCCTCCAGATCGAGCCGCTGTTGAAGCGCAAGCCCGCCGAGCTTTCCGGCGGCCAGCGCCAGCGTGTGGCCATCGGCCGGGCGCTGGTGCGGGATGTGGATGTTTTCCTGTTCGACGAGCCGCTCTCCAACCTCGACGCCAAGCTGCGCTCGGAACTGCGCGTCGAAATCAAGCGGCTGCACCAGTCGTTGAAGAACACCATGATCTATGTGACGCATGACCAGATCGAGGCGCTGACGCTGGCGGACCGCATCGCCATCATGAAAAGCGGCGTCATCCAGCAGCTTGCCGATCCCGTCACCATCTACAACAAGCCGCGAAACCTCTTCGTCGCCGGTTTCATCGGCTCGCCGTCGATGAATTTCCTCCGCGGCGAGTTGATCGAAAAGGACGGCAAGGTGGTCTTCACCACCAATGGCGTGACTTTCGCGCTGGACGGTTATCAGGCGGAAACGCCGCTCGCAGCCGGCCGTGCCGTGGTTCTGGGCGTTCGCCCCGAACATGTGCGCGTCGACGCCGATATCGTTGGCGGCGAAGTGCATGAGGCGATTGTCGATATCGAGGAACCGATGGGCGCCGACAATCTGATCTGGCTGAAACATGCCGGGCACACCATGTCCGTGCGTGTCGGCGGCCACAGGCGGTTTTCACCCGGCACCAAGGTGCGCCTCGGCCTCGACATGACGATGGCCTCGCTGTTCGACGCGCAAAGCGAGGACCGGCTCTAGAACAGCTTCCATTTACCCCCACACAATCCCAAGACCCAGATCTCTATGGAGGAGACAATGACAGAACTCGGTTTCCAGCTTTACAGCGCCCGTAATTTCCAGCCTTTTTCCAACATTCTGAAGAAGCTTTCGGCGGCGGGTTATAAACATGTCGAAGGTTATGGCGCGATGTACGCTTCGCTGGATGATGCCGGTTTGAAAGGCCTGCGCGCCGAACTCGACGCCAATGGCCTTGCCATGCCGACCGGCCATTTCGGCCTCGACCTTCTTGAGGGCGACCCGAAAAGGGCGCTGAATATCGCGAAAGTTCTGGGTGTGGAGGCGATCTATTGCCCTTATCTGATGCCTGACCAGCGCCCGACAGATGCCGCAGGCTGGTTCGCTTTCGGCAAGCGCCTGCAGGAAGCCGGCAAGCCTTTCGTCGATGCCGGGCTGGTCTTCGGCTGGCATAACCACGATTTCGAGTTCAAGACGCTTGGCGACGGTTCCACCCCACAGGAACAGATTTTTGCCGGTGGCCCGGATTTGAAATGGGAGGCCGATATCGCCTGGATCATTCGCGGCAATGCCGATCCGCTCGCCTGGATCGAAAGCTACGGCAAGCGCATTACTGCGGTACATGTGAAGGATATCGCACCAGCAGGCGAGAATGCGGACGAGGATGGCTGGGCCGATGTCGGCCATGGGACCGTGAACTGGAAGGGCCTCGTCGCGGCGCTGAAGGCGAAATCCGCCACGAAACATTTCGTGGTCGAGCACGACAATCCCAAGGATATCGAACGGCTGATCACCCGCTCGATCGCATCTTTCAAAACCTACTAAGTTTCAATTTCGGAGTTTCCATCATGGCCAGGGATCTTGGCGTCGGCATCATCGGATGCGGCAATATCTCGTCTGCTTACTTTTCGCTGGCACCGCTCTTCAAGGGCATCAAGGTGCTTGCCTGCGCCGACCTCAACCGCAATGCGGCGGAGTTGAGGGCGGAAGAATTCGGTGTTGTCGCGCAGTCCATCGAGGAGCTGCTCGCCAACAAGGATATCGATGTGGTGGTGAACCTCACCATTCCCGCCGCGCATTTTCCGGTGTCGAAAGCCGCCCTCGAGGCAGGCAAGCACGTCTATTCGGAAAAGCCGCTGGTGCTTTCGCTGGAGGAAGGCGAGGAGCTGCGGCGCATCGCCCGGGAGAAGAACCTCTCCGTCGGCTGCGCGCCGGATACCTTCCTCGGCGGCGCGCATCAGCTTGCCCGACAGTATATCGATCACGGCAAGGTCGGGCGCATCACTTCCGGCACCTGCCATGTGATGAGCCCCGGCATGGAGATGTGGCACCCCAATCCGGGCTTCTTCTTCCTGAAGGGCGGCGGGCCGATCCTCGATCTCGGCCCCTATTACGTCGCCAATCTCATCAACCTCATCGGACCGGTGAAGCGCGTCGGTGCGCTGACCAGCATGGCGAACCCCACCCGTACGGTGACCAGCCAGCCGTTGAACGGCGAAATCATCCCGGTCGAAACACCGACCAATATCCATGCCCTGCTGGAATTCGTGAACGGCGCGACGATCACGCTTTCGGCAAGCTGGGATGTCTGGTCGCATCGCCACGCCAATATGGAGCTCTATGGCATGGAAGGCTCGATCTATGTGCCGGATCCGAACTTCTTCGGCGGCGTGGTGGAAGCGAGCGGACGGGACAAGAATATCCAGCCGCTGGAAGACTGGGCGCATCCCTTCGGCATCGCCAATCAGGAGAGCCCCAATGGCCCGCGTGCCAATTACCGCACGGCGGGCCTTGCCGATATGGCGATTGCGATTTTGGAGGGGCGTGATGCCCGCTGCTCGCTGGATCGCTCCCTGCACGGTATCGATGTGATGACCTCGATCCTCAAATCCGGGGAGGAGGGCCGCTTCATCGAAATGACGACGACCTGCACCCAGCCGGCGGCACTCGGCATCGAGGAGGCGCAGGCGCTGCTGCGCTGAGCGCAAAGCCAACGAAAAAAGGCCCGGCGCACTGCCAGTTCGCCGGGCCTTTTCCGCTCAGCCATTTAATGGCGAGCGTCGCGTGTTCATCAGATTTTCATAGGCCGATAAAAAGACCCAGCCAGCGCGCAACGGTCCTGACCATCCAGATCAGGAACACAAAAGGGGCTATGCCAACAGCCGCGACGAGCGCCGCCGCGGCGACAACGAGCGCTGTGGTGAGATTGCGCCTGAACCGGTGGCGTTTTGGGTCGAGAGCCTTATCCATGACGTATGGCGGTGATCAGCCCGCGAATGGTGAGCGTGACATAAAGCATGCCCGCCATCGCCATCAGGATGGCGGTGCCGAGAGAGCTGAGGTTGCTCAGCGAAAACAGAAATGTATCAGCCGCCACCATTGGCAAGACCCTTCAAGAACAGCAGATTTCGCATCGTTCTAGATCGTGCCGGTTTCCCGCATATGTCCCGATTGTTTCGTCTTGTTGCTGCCGAGGGGCATTTTCGTGATGGCGCGGCTTTGCGCGATTTCCGCAAGGCCCTTCACAAGCCCGTCGCTTTGGTTTAAAGCCGCTCCCCGTAATCCGGTCGCAGCCCACCCGGTCAAAACAAGGGATCCCAAATTATGAAAACCATCGTCATCTGCTCCGGCGGACTGGACTCCGTTTCGCTTGCGCATAAAATCGCGGCGGAACACGAACTTCTTGCTCTCGTCTCCTTCGATTATGGCCAGCGCCACAGGAAGGAGCTGGAATACGCGGCCGATTGCGCAAGGCGTCTCGGCGTGCCGCATCATATCATCGATATCAGAACCATCGGCGCCCATCTCACCGGTTCGGCGCTGACCGACGACGTGGAGGTGCCGGACGGGCATTATGCGGAAGAGACCATGCGCTCCACCGTGGTGCCGAACCGCAACGCCATCATGCTCACCATCGCTTTCGGGCTGGCCGCCGCGCAGCAGGCGGATGCCGTGGCGATTGCCGTGCATGGCGGCGATCACTTCATTCATCTACCCCGATTGCCGGCCGGGTTTCATCGACAGTTTCAATGCCATGCAGGCGCATGCGCTGGAAGGTTATGCCGACGTCAAGCTCTTCGCCCCCTATGTCACCGTTTCCAAGGCGGCGATTGTGACCGATGGTGCGAAATACGGCACGCCCTTTGGCGAAACATGGTCCTGTTACAAGGGCGGCTTGCGCCACTGCGGCCGCTGCGGCACCTGCGTGGAACGGCGCGAGGCCTTTCATCTGGCCGGTGTCACCGATCCGACCGACTATGAGGACCCGGATTTCTGGGTGGCGGCCACCCATGCCTATGCGGCGCAGGAGGTGCGCTGATGTTCCGCATCACCAAGGAATTTCACTTCTCCGCCTCGCACCAGTTAAAAAGCCTGCCGTCGGATCACCAATGCAATCGCCTCCACGGGCATAATTACATCGTCGAGATCGAGCTGGCAGGCGAAGCGCTGAACGAGCACGGTTTTGTGCGCGACTATCACGAGCTTGCACCGCTGAAACGCTATATCGACGATCATTTCGACCATCGCCACCTGAACGACGTTCTTGGCCATGACCGGGTGACGGCGGAATGTCTGGCGAAGCATTTTTACGACTGGTGCAAGGATCGCCTGCCGGAAACCAGCGCCGTGCGGGTCAGCGAAACCGCCAAGACCTGGGCGGAATACCGGCCATGACGGCGGTTGCACACAAGATTGCAGCCAAGGAGACCACGATCCGCATCAGCGAAATCTTCGGCCCGACCATTCAGGGCGAAGGCCTGCTGATCGGTCTGCCGACCGTTTTCGTGCGTACCGGCGGCTGCGACTATCGTTGTTCCTGGTGCGATACGCTGCATGCGGTCGACAGCGAGTACCGCGATACATGGAAGCCAATGCCTGTCGAGGCGATCTGGCAGGAGGTGCGGCGGCTTTCCGGCGGCGTGCCGCTGACGGTTTCGCTTTCAGGCGGCAATCCGGCCATTCAACCGCTCGGGGCCTTGATCGCGAAGGGGCAGGGCGAGGGGTATCGTTTCGCGCTGGAAACGCAGGGCAGCATCGCGAAAGACTGGTTTGCCGATCTCGACCATCTGGTGCTGAGCCCCAAGCCGCCATCGAGCGGCATGGAAACGGACTGGCAGGCCTTCGAAGACTGTCTTGCCGCCGCCGGCGACGAACCGCAGGTGGCGCTAAAGATCGTGGTGTTCGACGATGCGGATTATGCCTATGCCAAGGCGGCATCCGCGCGTTTCCCGCATTTGCCTGTCTATCTCCAGCCCGGCAACCATACTCCGCCGCCGCCGGATGACGACGATGCGCGGGTGGATATCGACGGGGTGATGGACCGGATGTTGTGGCTGGTGGACAAGGTGAGCGAAGACCGCTGGTTTTCCGCCCGGGTGCTGCCGCAGCTGCATGTGCTGTTGTGGGGGAATAAGCGCGGGGTGTGACGCTACGCAGGAGTGAAATTCCACCCCACAGTTTGCATCCTTAAGAGGGACTGTCTTTGATGTCAAGCGTTTTGCCATGGTTTGTTGTCTCTGATGATGGCGTTGAGCATTGTCAGAAGCTTTCGCATGGTTGCGACGGTAGCGAGGATTTTCGGCTTTCCGGCTTCCACGAGGCGATCACGAAAGGCCTTGAGGACTGGATTGTGCCGTGCCGCCACCAGCGCTGCCATGAACAACACCGCCCGGACCTTGCCCCTGCCGCCACCGATGAAGCTTTTGCCCTTCCATTTGCCCGATTGCCGGGTCCAGGGAGCAAGGCCCGCCAGCGAGGCGATTTGACGCCGGTCGAGACTGCCCAGTTCCGGCATCTCGGCAAGAAGCGTGCGCGCCGTTGCAGGCCCCACACCGGGCACGGAGGTCAGCAGCGCCTCACGCACCCGCCACACGGGGGATTTGCGGATGTGATCGTCCATTTCCGCATCGATGCTGTCCACCTCCCGGCGCAGGGCGGCAAGCAGGCGCTGAATGCTTTTGCGGGTCGATTTCTCCAGCGCCATGCGTAACCGGTTCTCTTCGGCCACGATCATCTGCACGATCTGCCGCCTGCGGTCGACAAGTGCCGACAAAAGCTGGGTTTGCTGATCACGCAGAGGCCGGATCTGTGGCTTGGTGGCAGACACGAAAGCGGCAATCACCGCCGCATCGACCGCGTCGGTCTTGGCACGGCGACCGATGGCATTGGCATAGGCGCGCACCTGCGCCGGATTGACCACGATCACCGCAAATCCTGCCGCCGAAAGCCGTGCCACGGCCAGCGTCTCGAAGCCGCCTGTGGCTTCAAGCGCCACGATATCGGCATGCACCTCTTTGAGACGCTCTACCAGATCGTCGATCCCGGCATGGCTGTTCTCGACGAAGAACGCCGTGCCCGATGCTGCGAACGCCACATCCAGACGGTCCTTGGAAACGTCGATGCCAACACTATTATCCATCTTATCCCATCCTTGCCTAATCGGGCTTCGCACACGCAAGCGGCCCCGGCGACTGTTCGGGTTCGATGAAAAAGCGGAGGGAGACCCGGGCTCATCCACGGGATCAATGTCCCCAGGGGGGATCGGTCTTCCATCCGCCACCGCACAAGCGACAATAGCACAGCGCGGCGAAATCAAGTTACAAGGGCGCCTTTTCCACATCCTCGCCGATGCAGGCGCGCAGGCTGGAATAATCCGGGGTGTGGATCACTTCCAATGCTCCCTTGTCGCCATGGATACGCAGACGAAGTTCGTTCAAGTGACCCGTCGCCCAGCGGCTGGCATGGATGACGCCCATGGCACCGTTTTTCAAGCTCGGCGGTCATGGTGAAGCTGTCATTGGCGTCGAGGTCGTAGACGCCGATTTTGTTGCCTTCATATTTGTCGAAGGTCTTCAGCCGCGTGAAGATGCGTTCCACATCGCTGCCCGCGCCATAGGAGGCGAAGTCGAGAATGTGGATGCCGACATCACCAAGCACGCCGTTTGAGCCATGCTTGGTGGAAAGCCGCCACAGCCACTTGCTCTCCGTCATCCAGTCGCCCCAGGCCTTGGAAACGAGCCAGCTCTGGAGATAGGAGGCTTCCAGATGCCGCACCTTGCCGATCTTGCCTGCCAGCACCATCTCACGCGCCGCCTGCAAGGGGGCAACGTTGCGATAGGTGAGGTTGACCATGGCAATGAGGCCGGCCTTTTCGGCGGCATCGGCCATTTCGGCGGCCTTGGCGTAGTTTTCCGCCAGCGGCTTTTCGCAGAAGACATGTTTGCCGGCCGCCAGCAGTTTAAGGCTGGTGGGGTGGTGGATCGCGTCCGGCGTGACATTCGCCGCCGCATCGAATTCACCCCAGGCAATGGCGTCATCCAGTGAGGTGAAGGAGAGTGGAATGTTGTGGCGCAGCGCAAAGCCCCGCACCACCACATCGTCCACATCCACTGCCGCGACCAGTTCGACGCCGGGGATTTGAGAGAAATAGGTGGCATGGTTGTTGGCCATGCCGCCGGTTCCGAGAATGAGAAGTCTCATGGCTTTTTACCTGTAACCTGCTTCGCCTGCCTTGTGCAGCTTGGGGCCGCGTTCTTCGATGGGTTCCAGAGCCTTGTCGACGGGAACATTGGGGGCGTCGTGAATGCTTTTCAGTGCGCCAACGGGATTATAGGCCCATTTCACCGAGTTGCTGATGACCTTCTGCACATTGGCGTCGTGATAGGTGGGATAGGTCTCGTGGCCGGGGCGGAAATAGAAGATATTGCCTGCACCACGGCGCCAGGTAAGACCGGACCGGAAGACTTCGCCGCCCTGGAACCAGGAGATGAAGACGGTTTCCAGCGGCTCCGGCACGGAAAACTGCTCGCCATACATTTCCTCGTTTTCCAGCTCGAAATGCTCGGGCAGGCCGGCTGCAATCGGGTGGCGCGGATTGATGGTCCACAGGCGTTCACGCTCGCCTGCCTCACGCCATTTAAGCGCGCAAGGCGTGCCCATCAGGCGCTTGAACGGCTTGGAGAAGTGGCCGGAATGCAGGACGATGAGGCCCATGCCTTCCCAGACACGCTTGGCAACACGCTCGACGATCTCGTCCTGCACCGCACCATGGTCCTTGTGGCCCCACCAGACCAGCACGTCGGTCTTGTCGAGGCGCTCCTGCGAAAGGCCATGTTCCGGCTCCTGCAGCGTGGCGGTCGTGGCGTCGATCTCAGGATTCTGGTTCAGCGCGTCGGCAATGGTGTTGTGCATGCCGTTCGGATAGATCGAACGCACCGTCTCATTGATGTGTTCGTGGATATTTTCGCCCCATACAACGGTGTTGATGGTCATTGTCATGCTCCTCGGTGAAAGCCGGGACCTTGGGTGAGCCCGGCGAAAGTTGAATGTTCAGGCGGCACCCCGGGCAGGGTTGCGGGCAAGCGCCCGGCCCTCTGCGTCGAAACGATGTATCTGCGTCGCATCCGGCGCGATGGTGATGCGTTCACCGGCCGTGCGGCCGGTCACGCCCTCTTCACGAACGACGACGGGTTCACCCGCGCCGATCTCGACATAGATATAGCTGTCCGATCCCAGCATTTCCGAATGCACGATCTCGCCGCTCCAGCCGCTGCCATCGGTGCCGATGGTGATGTGTTCAGGGCGGATGCCGATGGTTTCGCCCCTTCGGCCTCCGCATATTTGCCGGTGAGGAAGTTCATCTTCGGTGAGCCGATGAAGCCGGCGACGAAGGTGTTGACCGGGCTTTCGTAAAGCTCCAGCGGCGTGCCGATCTGCTCGACCCTGCCGTCCCGCAAAACGCAGATACGGTCGGCGAGTGTCATCGCCTCCACCTGGTCGTGGGTGACGTAGATCATCGTCGTGTCATGCATCGAGCGATGCAGCTTGGCGATTTCCAGACGCGTGGCAACGCGCAATGCCGCATCGAGGTTGGAGAGCGGCTCGTCGAACAGGAAGACCTTCGGATCGCGCACGATGGCGCGGCCGATGGCGACACGCTGGCGCTGGCCGCCGGATAGCTGCTTTGGCAGGCGCTCCAGATAAGGCGTGAGTTGCAGCATCTCGGCCGCCGCCTCCACGCGCTTGCGCCGCTGCTCCTTGTCCGCGCCTGACAGTTTCATGCCGAAGGCCATGTTCTCGAACACGGTCATGTGCGGATAAAGCGCATAGGACTGGAAGACCATGGCGACGCCGCGCTTGGCGGGCGGCAGGCGGTTCACCGTCTCGCCATCGAAGGAAAGCGTGCCACTGGTAATTTCCTCCAGCCCGCAGATGAGGCGCAGAAGCGTGGATTTGCCGCAGCCGGAGGGGCCGACAAAGACCATGAATTCGCCGGAGCGGATGTCCATGTCGATGCCCTTGATGACATCGAAAGCGCCGAAGGATTTGCGAAGATCGCGCAGTTGAATGGTGGTCATTTGTTTTCTCCTAGCCTTTGACGCCGCCGGCTGTGAGGCCGGAGATGATACGTCGCTGGAAGATCAGAACGAGGACGACGAGCGGGGCGGTGACGATGACGGAAGCCGCCATGATCGTTCCCCATGGAATTTCGAACTGCGAGCCGCCCGACAGAAGCGCGATGGCAACAGGCACCGTGCGCTGCTCGTTCGATGAGGTGAAGGTGAGCGCGAAGAGGAACTCATTCCACGCCGCGATGAAGGCGAGAAGCCCTGTGGTAACAAGCGCCGGCCACATCAGCGGCATGAATACCTGGGTGATGATAACCCACGGCGTTGCACCATCGACAATCGCCGCTTCCTCGATCTCGATCGGCAGGTCGCGCATGAAGGTTGTCAGCACCCAGACCGTGAAGGGCAGGGTGAAGATCATGTAGGAAAAGATCAGCGCCAAGGGCGTGTTGAAGATTCCAGCCCAGCGGATCAGTTCGAACAGGCCGGCGAGAACGGCGATCTGCGGGAACATCGAAACCGACAGGATGGTAAGCAGAAGCAGCGCGCGGCCACGGAAGCGGACGCGGGCGAGAGCATAGGAGGCCGTTACCGCAAGAAACAGCGATAGCACGACAACCGAAGATGCAACGAACAGCGAATTGCCGAGATTGCGCAGAAACGTGCCGTTGCCGATGACGAAGCTGTAATTGGTCAGCGAGAAGTCACGCGGCCAATAATTGACCTGGAACAGCGCCGAGCCGGATTTCAGGCTCGTCAGGATCGCGTAATAAAACGGGAATACCGAAATCACCATTATGATGGCGACCAGCGCATAAAAAGCGGTGGTTTTTCAGGATGCTTGGCAGGGTCATCGCGCGGCTCCATCGGTGTTGACGCGCCCGAGCCACATATAGATGACCGTGATCGAGGCGATGATGAGGAACAGCATGGTGGAGGCGGCGGCGCCATAGGAGAACTTGTCGAAATCGAACAGGTTCTCACGCGCCAGCACCGACATGGTGCGGGTCTGGGCGTTGTTGGGCGTCAGGATATAGATGAGATCGAAGACGCGCATCGCATCCAGCATGCGGAAGATGACGGCGACCATGAGGGCCGGGCGGATCATCGGCAAAGTGACGCGGAAGAACACCTTGAAGGGATGAATGCCATCCACCTTTGCCGCCTCATACATGTCCTTCGGCACCATCTGCAGACCGGCGAGGATGAGCAGCGCCATGAAAGGCGTGGTCTTCCAGATATCAACGATCAGCACGGCGACCATTGCGGTTTCGGGATTGGCCCGTCCAGGCGATCTTGTTGGAGATCAGCCCGAGATTGAGGAACAGGTCGTTCAATATGCCGAACTGGTCGTTCAGCATCCACGCCCACATCTGCGCCGAAACGATGGTGGGAATGGCCCAGGGCACGAGGATTGCGGCACGCACGAGGCCGCGTCCCTTGAATTCGGCATTCAGCACCAGCGCGACGATGAGGCCGAGCACGGTTTCGAAGCTGACGGAAAGGATGGTGAATTTGAGCGTGTTGAGAACCGCGCCCCACCATGCGGGATCGGCAAGTAGGCCGCGATAGATGGTGCGGCCGCTGCTGAGCGTGATCCAGGTGAGGTAGTTCTTGAGGCCGACGAACTGCGCCCCGTCGAGATTGGTAAGCGAGGCGTCGGTGAGGCTGAACCACACGGTGCGCACCAGCGGCCAGCCCGCCACAAGCGCCAGCACCAGAAATGTGGGGGCAAGAAACAGCCAGGCGGATTTCAGTCTTTCCGACTGCAGGTCAGAGCCGGTGCCGGCGTCGGATGCCGCGACCGGTCTTTGAAGGGCGATGTCGTTCATGGGGATATCTCGCGGTTGGGGCGCGGGAGACGATCAGTCAAGACCGCCTCCCGCGCGGGCCGGATTACCAGCCGTTGCCTTTGAGATCGGTCAGTTCAACCTCGAGAAGTTCGAGATTTTCCGCTGCCGTGCCGTTGCCGGAGAGCGTGTTGTGCACGGCGCCCCAGAACTTGGCGGAAACCTCGTTATATTTCACCTTGGCCGAGGCGGAAGGACGCGGAACGGCGGTCTGGAAGATCGGCTTCCATGTCGGCATGAAGGGCTGCGCGGCAGCGACGTCCTTGTCGTCGTAAAGGGATGCGATAGTCGGCATGTTGGAGAGCTGAATCGCCCGCATCTTCTGGGTGTCTTTCGACGCCAGGAATTTCACGAGCTGAATGGCCGCTTCCTGATCGTCGGAATATTTCGAAACGGCGAGGTTCCAGCCGCCGAGTGTCGAAGCAGGGGCTTCGCCTTCCGCGCCCGCCGGCAGCGGGGTGACGCCGAACTTGCCCTTGATGGCGCTGTCGTCGCCATTACCCAGTGCATAGGCATAGGGCCAGTTGCGCATGAAGACGGAATTGCCTGTCTGCCAGACACCGCGTGCTTCCTCTTCCTTATAAGCGAGCACGCCCTGCGGCGCGATGGTGCCGACCCAGCCCTTGGCGGTTTCGATGGCGGCTGCGGCCTTCTCATTGTTGACGGAGATATCGCCGTTGGTCTCGACAATATGGCCGCCGCCTGCGGAAGCGATCCATTCCAGCGCGTTGCAGGTCAGGCCTTCATAGGCGCTGCCCTGGAAAACGAAGCCCCAGAGGTCCTTCTGGCCTGCCTCGCGCTCCTTGTCCTGGATTTCCTTGGCGGTCTCGCTCAGTTCCTTCCAGGTCTTCGGCGGCTGCTTGCCATATTTTTCCAGAAGGTCCTTGCGATAGAAAAGCGCCGGCGCGTCGGTGAACATCGGCATGGCGACGAGCTTGCCGTCAACCGTCTGCGAGGCGACGATGGAAGGGAAATGATCGCCGATGACATCCTTCGTCGCTGCGGTCAAATCCACGAACTGGTCGGCCAGCTGCGGCGCCCAGATCACGTCCGTCTGGTAGACGTCGACATCCTTGTTGCCGGCGGCAAGCCACAGCCGGTACTGGCTGAACTGTTCGCTGGACGATGACGGCATGGTGACGAGATTGACCTTGTGACCGGTCTCTTTCTCGAAGGCGGCGATCCGTTCGCGGAAGAACGCGACGTTCTTGCCTGTCGAATTGGCGGCGATGGAAAGCTCGGCCGCCTCAGCTGAGACGGCGGCGGAAAACGCCGCTCCGCACAGGAACAAAGTCTTCATGGAAATATTCATTGTCAAACTCCTCCGTTGACGCTTCCGATTGTCCTCAAAATTGAAAGCGCTTTTGACCGACGCGAGGCTCTCAAAAGCCGAGCAATCTGTCAATACTCTTTCTAATCTCCCGGAAATCGGCCGCTTTCGCCTGCAATTTTTCGGCGTTTGCCTTTGGGAATGATCAACTGTAAGGTTTCAGGTGGAGGAAAATTGAAATCGTTTTCAATTTTTGTCGGCTTGAAAAATCCGCGGCGGCGACGCATGCAGGGGCAAATTGGCAAAAAAATTATGAAGCTCAAGGAATTCGCAGAGAAAGTCGGGCTCTCGCCCACCACCGTCAGCCGGGCGCTGGGCGGCTACCCCGAGGTGCGCGAGGAAACGCGCCAGCGGGTGATGGAGGCTGCGCTGAAATACGGCTACCGCCCGAATGCCAATGCTGTCAGGCTGGCGACGGGCAGGGCGGGCGCCATCGGCGTCGTCATGGGCCGCTCGGGCGGCGGGCACTTCTTCTCCGAATTCTTGGGCGGCATGGCGACCCGGCTTGAACGGGAAGAAACAGATATTCTTGTCAGCGTTACCGTCGACAATAATCTCGATGAGGAACTGGCGATTTTCAGCCGGCTGGCGGCGAGCGGCCGGGTGGATGGCATCATCGTGCATTCGCCGCGTCCGGAAGATGAACGCATCGCGCTGCTCAACCGGCTGGGTGTGCCCTTCATCGTGCATGGCCGCTCAAAGACGCCTTTCGAACATGCCTGGCTCGATATCGACAACCACGATGTGACCTATCGTCCGACGATTCATTTTCTGGAGCGCGGACACAGGCGCATCGCCCTTATCAATGGTCCGGTTGGCCGCACCTTCGTGCAGGACCGCGAGCAGGGTTTTCGCGAGGCGCTGGCCACGCACGGCATTACGCCGGATCCGCGTTTCATGATGAATGAGCACTTCAGCGAGGAGACGGCCTTTCGTTTCGCCCGCTCGCTGCTGGAACAGACGCCGCGCCCGACGGCCTTTGTGGCGGGTGCGATGATGACGGCGCAGGGTGTCTATCGCGCCGCGACGCAGATGGGGCTGACGATCGGCAGGGATGTCTCCGTCATCGCCCATGACGACGTGTTTCCTTATCTTACGCCGGAAAGCAATGATGCCGCCGCTTTCCACCACCCGCTCGCCCATGCGCATGGCGGGCATGCGGGTGACGGACCTGCTTCTGCAGATCATCGGCGGCCGTCCCGTCCGCGAGGTTCAGGAATTGTGGCCGGTCGAACTCATCTTGCGGGAATCCGTCGGCCCCGCCTGAACTTGTCGCCATAGCTCACTGATTCCACTCCATTTTGTGAACGTCGTTTGATAACGTTCGCCTTTCGTCATCTATACGTCCGCGCCGTCTCATGTATAATCGGAACAGTCACGGGCGTTATGGAACAGGACCCGGGCCGGCGCGTTGAGGGGACGTGTCTAAGGAGGTTGACGGATGTTTGAATTTTTAAAACCGCAACAGCAGACCGTGATCGATGATGTCGAGGCGACCGGCACCTATGCCGATGCGCTGCTCAACGTTCCGAGCCCGGAACTTAACCGTTCGACCGCTCGCGAGCATGGTCACGAGGCCCACTCCCGCGACTATTGCGAAAATCGCGATATTTCCCGCAGCTCGCTCGGTTTCGCCTGAGCCATCGCAAAAACCTTCCTCAAAAACGGAACGGACAGGCCGTGCCCGCGTTTTTCCTGTACGACCCGCAGGGCGGCGCAACCGGACCGAAGGGACCTGACCGGCATTTGACCGATGGGCGAATTGGGTGTTGCGCCGCCTGATTGACGACAGCGCAAAGGCGCTGTCGCACGAGATAAAAACGCAGCTTGTGCCCATCGTGGCCAAGCGTGTTTATCAGGAGGCCGCGATGCCAGCCGTTCCCGTCGAACCCTATCCCGAACCGCCGATGCCCGTGCCGCCGCAGCCGGATATTCCGCCGGTGGAAGAACCGGAACCCGACCGGTTGCCGGACGAGGTGCCGACACCCAATCCCGACGAAAATGACGGGCCGCCGAAGGTGCTCGCGCCTGTCAGGCCGCTCCGTTCTCGAATTTCTTGCTGACGAAAGCCGAGCCCTTGAGCCCGAAGCGCCACGGATATTCCGTCGCGCGGCTGATGCCGATTCGTCTGCCGCTGGTGACGGCCGCGGCTTCTTTCGGCAACCGCAGCAAAAACGGCGCTGCGTTCAGTGGCGCGCCGTCCATCTCCCCTGTAATCGCCAGCGCCTGACAGAGCCTGCCCGGGCCTGAGCAGAGAAGTTTTGGCTTGTCAGTTCCCCGTCGCAGTTTCATCAAGTCTATGCCGGTCAGGGGTTCGATGGCGCGCAGAAGTACGGCGGAACCCGGGGGCGCAGACAAAGTTGGCGCACCAGTGAATACCATAGGACCGGTAGACATAAAGACGGCCGGCCGGGCCGAACATTGCCCTGTTGCGCGGGGTCTGCCCGTTAAAACTGTGGGATGCCGGGTCGTCCGGATGATAGGCTTCGGTCTCCACGATGATGCCGCCGGTATTGCCGATGCGGAACTCCGCGCCGATGAGGGCGCGGGCCACATCCAGCGCGTCGCGCAGGAAGAAACTCTCCTGCATTTCCGGGCCAAAGGCCTGATTCATCTGGAACCCTTCCGCTCTGCCGTCGTTGTGAATTCAGATTCTAACCGTTTTCCAGCATCGGACTCGTACCGGTGCTTTCCAAGCCGGAGGGCATGTCATGCAACTTTCGACGACCTATGTAAAACGCAATAACGGGGTTATCTCAATCGAGTTCGTCGGCAACGACGGCGATCAGGTCTCGGTTCGCCTTGCCGACGGTCTTGAAGGGATCGACGATGCCGAGGCCATCAAGCGGGCGAGCGCGGTGATGGTGCAACTGACCGCGTTCGGAACGCGCCAGGGGGCAGATGCGCCCTCGCAATTTTCCGCTCTAGGTACGGCGCAGGATGAAGCTCCGCACGGACAGGCGAGCGCCCGCACATCGAAGGATCGCGACATTCTGGAGGAAGAGTTGGAAGAGGGGCTGGAGGACAGCTTTCCGGCGAGTGATCCCGTCTCGGCGACGGTCACGTCCATTGCTTCGCGAAAAGGAGGGCGATGACATTGGCTGCTCGCAAAGTTGCACTGGTGACCGGCGCTGGCTCCGGCATTGGGCGCGCCGCCGCTCTTCATCTGTCGGCGCAGGGTTTCGCGGTCGGTCTGTTGGGCCGCACCGAATCGGAATTGAACGATGTGGCCCGGGAAATCGGCGCCGCATCCGGTTCTTCGAAGGTGCTCGTCGCCGATGTGGCGGATGAAGCGGCGATGCGTCACGCGGTCGCAGCGCTGGTTGAGAATTTCGGCCGCCTTGATGTCGTGGTGGCCAATGCCGGCGTCAACGGCGTCTGGGCGCCCATCGATGAGCTGAAACCGTCCGAATGGGACGATACGATCCGCATCAACCTGCGCGGCACCTATCTCACCGTCCACGTCAGCGTGCCGCATCTGAAAGCGGCCGGTGGCGGGTCCATCGTCATCATTTCGTCGATCAATGGCACCCGTACTTTCACATCGCCCGGTGCTACGGCCTATTCCGTGACGAAGGCCGGGCAATTCGCCATGGCGCAACAACTGGCGCTGGAGCTGGGGCGTTACCGTATTCGCGTCAATGCGGTGTGTCCGGGCGAAATCGAAACGGCAATCGATGAAAATACCGATATACGCGGGCGGGAAAAAACGGAGGTTCCAGTCCGTTTTCCGGCTGGGGATATTCCGGTAACCGGCGGCGTGGCCGGGACGAGCGACGATGTCGCCGCGCTGATCGGTTTTCCTGGCGTCGGATGCGTCCCGCCACATTACCGGCACGCCGGTATGGATCGATGGCGGCCAGGGGCTGCTGCGATAATCGCGGCTCGCACTTTCATTGGCCACCCCATCACGGGCTTGTGTCCTTATGATTAACGAATGGGTAACGTCTGTTCACGAGACTTTGTCCATGGGCGAGGTTGCCGTGATGTGGCCACCTTCGATAGTTAAGCGTCTGCCGGAAAGGCGGGCAAATCAGGCGGGCAGAACGATCCATGGGCATGCAGGCATTGCTGGATTTCGCGGTTGCGGGGTTGCGGCAGAAGGTAAGGGCAGGGGCAAGAATGGCCGCGATCGTTGCGATCGGCGGCACCCTTGCCGCGTGTACCTCCATGGGCCTCGACAGCGTCAAGAAGGACCCGCCGAAACTGTCGTCCAAGATGATGGCGCAGATGTCAGCCAAGAGCATGCGCCCGGAAAGCCCGGTTCTCGTTCGCATTTTTAAGCAGGAAAGCGAGCTTGAGGTCTGGAAGGTCGACAAGACCGGAAATTACGCCTTGCTCAAGGCCTATCCCATGTGCCGCTGGTCCGGAAAGCTCGGCCCCAAGATGAAGACGGGCGACCGGCAGGCGCCCGAAGGGTTTTATCATGTCTCGGCCGGCATGCTGAACCCGAACTCACAATATTACGTCTCCTTCAATCTCGGTTATCCCAACCGGCTGGAATCGGCGCTCGGTTACACCGGTGAGGCGTTGATGGTGCATGGCGCCTGCTCCTCTTCCGGCTGTTACGCCATGACCGACCAGCAGGTCGGTGAGATCTACGCCATCGTGGCGCGGGCACTTCAGGGCGGGCAGGACCGTTTTCAGGTACAGGCCTATCCCTTCCGCATGAGCGCCCGGAATATGGTGGCGCATCGGGACGACCCCAATATGCCGTTCTGGAAGACGCTGAAAGAAGGCTATGACTATTTCGAGGTAACGCGCCGGCAGCCCAAGGTTTCCGTCTGCGGCCGTCGTTATGTCTTCAACAGTGAATTTGCCGAAGGCGAACCTGCCGATCCGCTGGCGGCCTGCCCGCCGGCCATCAACCAGCAGGATCCGCTGGTGGCTTCGAAGCTGGCCGAAGAGCAACAAAAATTTACCGCCGCCATGAGTGAGGGAACTTCCAGCCCGCTCAGCGCGTATGTAGACGGCGGCATGCATCCGAGCTTCCGGGCCATTTTGAAATCGAACGGCGCCAAGGCCATGGCATCGCAGGTTTCCGGCACGAAGTACCCTATCAGCCGCCCAGAGGCGGCGCTGGCAGATCCCTTTGCCGGCGCGAGATGACGTAAATGAGGTTTTTCAATTGAACGAGACGACGACGACCCGGCGGGGTTTCCTGCTTGGAGCAGGTGGACTGGCGCTTGCCGGCCTTGCGGGCTGCAACACAACTGCGCGTGAGGCCGCCCGGCCTGCAGCACCGGCGGACGACCCGATGTATGCCCTGATGTACGGCCCCAAGCCGGACGAGCAGTTCCCGCTGCCGGAAATCCCCTACAAGCGGATTCCGCGTCAGTTCCTGCGGCAGATGGTGGCGAACCCGACGGGTGAACGCCCCGGCGTCATCGTCGTCGATACAGCCAATCATTTCCTCTATCTCACCTATGAGAACAATCAGGCCATGCGTTATGGCGTCGGCCTCGGCCGCGCGGGCTTTGAATGGGCCGGTCGCGGCGTCATTCAGTACAAGCGGCAATGGCCGCGCTGGACGCCGCCCGATGAGATGATTGCGCGCCAGCCGGAACTGGAACCCTATAGCAGCCGCAATGGCGGCATGGAGCCGGGTCTCAAGAACCCGCTCGGCGCACGCGCGCTCTATATCTTCAAGGATGGCAAGGACACGATCTACCGCCTGCATGGCTCGCCGGAATGGTGGACCATCGGCAAGTCGGTATCCTCAGGCTGCGTGCGCCTGCTCAACCAGGATATCATCGACCTTTACAACCGTGTGCCCGATGGCACGCCGATCGTGGTGACGGCGCTCGGCCCCGCACAGCAGGGCGTGCCGATCGGCCAGGAAGGTGTGCCCGTGGCGCAATATGGTAACGGCGTGATCGGCGACGGCCTCTCGCAACCGATGCAGACTTATTGATCGGCGGAGTTACACCCACGGCGGAGGCTTGCCGTGGGTGCGTGCTGGCTGATTTCCGGCATCTCACGGAGATATCCGCGCCTCGTCGCAGACATCAAGCTACTCGGCGTGGCTGATCCTGACTGCTGGCCGTTTCCATTTCCAGGCGGAAGCGCGACACCAAGGCACGCAACTTTGCTGTTTCCGAGGCAAGCGTGGCTGACGCGGCGGTGGATTGCTCCACCATGGCCGCATTTTGCTGGGTGGCGTGATCCATGGAGTTCACCGCCGCGTTGATTTCGGACAGACCGGTTGATTGCTCGGTGGCCGATGTGGCGATGGCATTCATATGGCGGTCGATGCCGGCGATGCGTTCACTGATATCCTTCAGTGCTGTGCCGGTATCGAGAACCAGCTTCACACCGCTCTCGACCTCCACGGACGACTGCCGGATATGGTCACGGATTTCGCTTGCGGCCTTTGCCGAGCGCTGGGCGAGATCGCGCACCTCCTGTGCAACAACCGCAAAGCCCTTGCCGCTCTCGCCGGCGCGGGCAGCCTCAACCCCGGCATTCAGCGCCAGAAGATTGGTCTGGAAGGCGATTTCGTCAATGACGCCGATGATGCCGGTGATCTGCCGTGACGAGGCCTCGATACGGCGCATGGCTTCCTCGGCATGGCTTACCACCTCCACCGATTTCAGGGCGCTATGGTTGGCATCGGTGGCAGCGAGCCGCGCTTCTGCGGCCCGCTTGTTGGCATTCGAGACATTGACGGTGATTTCATCGAGCGCCGCTGCCGTCTGCTCAAGGGAAGCGGCTTGATTTTCCGTGCGGCGGGAAAGATCGCCGGCACCTGCGGCGATTTCCCGGCTGCTGCCGTCGATTGTGCCTATCCCGTCGGAAATGGCAAAAAGGGTCTCGGCCAATTGCCGGACCGAGGTGTTGAAATCATGACGCAGGGCCTCGAATTGTGGGGCGAAGGCGTCATTCAACTGGAAGGCCAGATCACCGGAGGCGAGCCGCTTGAGGCCGGCCGCAAGGCCGGAGGTTGCGATGCGCAGCCTTTCTGAAGCGTCTTCTTCCGCCTGCCGCCGCGTCGCTTCCTGATCGGCTTCCGCCTGTCTGCGGGCCGCCGCTGCCTGCTCCTCTAGTACCCGGTTGGCGATGGCGGCCTGTCGGAAAATCTCGACAGCGCTGGACATGGAGCCGATCTCGTCCTTGCGGTCCGTGCCCGAGGGCGGTTGAGACGTATCGCCGCCCGCCAGGGTCTCCATATTTTTCGACAATTGCAGGATGGGACGGATAATCGATTTGCGGGTGAGCAGAAAAAGCCCGGTGGAGAAAAGCGCCGCCAGAACCAGAAGTCCCTGTAAGGCGAGGTTGATTGCCGCCTTGGTCTTTTCACTTTCGGCCGATGCAGTGTCGGAAAGCGCCTGAATCTGGTCGCCCGCCGCTTCCATCGCTTTTTCAAGCGCGGAGAATTGCTGCATGAATTCCGGCATCAGCTTGATGGCCTCTTCGGGGCTGGATTCGGCAAGTCCGACCACCGCGTTGGCGGCATCCATATAGGCGAGAAGCGGCTTTTCGACCCCGTCTATGACGGCTTTGACATTCGTGCCTGATGACAGTGACTTGTTTGCCTCGATCACTTCGCGAAAACTGGCTTCGTGTTCGGCAAGATCGGCCTTAACGGCCTTGAGGTCGAGGTCCATTCTGGCATCGGCGGAAAGAATGGCGGCAAGCACGTCTGACCGCAGCGCGTCATGCATCATGTCCGCCTGCATGTGGTTGCGAAGCACGTCCGCCGAAAGCGCCACATATTCGCTGTTACGGTTCAGCGTCTCCGCCGCCCATATGCCGACACCCGCGGCGCTGCCGGTGATGGAAAAGATTGCAATGCCTGCCAATATTATCTTTTTTTGAATCGAGGCCATATGAGCGTTCCCACGCAATTGTTATACTTTGTGAACATAATAGAACATGCTTAATAAATGTTCTATTTTCGCTGAAGGCTCGATAAATGCAAAAAAGGCTGCATTTGTTATTGCAGCCCTTTCTATATTAGAAATTTGTACTTTTATTGCGCGCGTTTCAGGGCGTCGCCGAGGATCGAAACAATATCGTCGAAATGGGATTTTTCGGCGATCAGCGGCGGCGAAAGGGCGATGATGTCGCCGGTGACGCGAATGAGCAGGCCGCGCTCGAAGCAATCCACGAAGACATCATAGGCGCGTGTGCCGGCAGCACCGTCGCGCGCTTGCAGTTCGATGCCGGCGATGAAGCCGATGGTGCGGATGTCGATGACATTCGGCAGGCCCTTCAGGGAATGGATGGCGTCGTGCCAGACATCCTGCAATTCGGCCGCGCGGGTGAAAAGGCCCTCATCGCGATAGATGTCGAGCGTCGCGATACCGGCGGCGCAGGCGACGGGGTGGCCGGAATAGGTATAGCCGTGGAACAGCTCGATCTGGTTTTCCGGCCCATGCATCAGCGCATCGTGCACCTTGCGGCTGGTGAAGACCGCGCCCATCGGGATCGCGCCGTTGGTCAGCCCCTTGGCGGTGGTGACGATATCTGGGGTAACGCCAAAATAGTTGGTGGCGAAGGTGGAGCCCATGCGGCCGAAACCGGTGATGACCTCATCGAAGATCAAGAGGATGCCGTGCTTGTCGCAGACGGCGCGCAGGCGCTCCAGATAACCCTTTGGCGGCACCAGCACGCCGGTGGAGCCGGCGACCGGTTCGACGATGCAGGCGGCGATGGTTTCCGCGCCCATGCAGGGCGACCAGACGTTCCAGGTCGTCCGCAAGCTCGGCGCCGTGCTCGGGCTGGCCCTTCACGAAGCTGTTCTTCGCCGGATCATGGGTATGACGCAGGTGGTCTGCGGGGATTTGCGGGAAAACACGACGGTTGTTGACGAGGCCGCCCACGGAGATGCCGCCGAAACCGACGCCATGATAACCGCGCTCACGACCGATCAACCGGCTGCGGGTGCCTTGGCCGATGGCGCGCTGATAGGCAATGGCGATCTTCAGCGCCGTATCGACCGATTCCGATCCGGAGCCCGTATAGAAGACACGGTCCAGTTTCGCGCCTTCCGGGCCGGGCGCAATCTCCGCCAGCCGCTCGGCGAACTCAAAGGCAACCGGGTGGCCCATCTGGAAGGAGGGCGCGTAATCCATTGTCGAAAGCTGGTGCTTGACGGCAGACGCGATCTGCTGGCGGCCGTGGCCGGCATTGACGCACCAAAGGCCAGCCGTGCCGTCGAGAACCTGGCGACCGTCATTGCTGGTGTAATACATGCCTTCGGCGCTCGTCAGCAGGCGGGGATTGGCCTTGAACTGCCGGTTGGCGGTAAACGGCATCCAGTAGCTGTCAAGCGAGGTGGAATTGGATCGGCTCGGGTTGTCCATGGTGGTCTCCTGTTTCGTTGCCGGTGATTGAATGCTATTTTCGCGACTGAACAAGCCCTTTTCTCTCTGTGGCCAAGCCATTGAAAATGCTATAGGCCTGAACTCGGGTTTTCGATATTTCGAACAAGGGCAACGGGGGCTCAGGCATGTCGGTGGATATAGGCGGGCGTTTGCGCCATTTGCGGCTGCGCCACAATATTTCCCAGCGAGAACTGGCAAGGCGTGCCGGTGTCACCAATTCGACGATTTCTCTGATCGAATCCAATACCTCGAACCCTTCCGTCGGCGCGCTGAAACGCATTCTCGACGGCATACCGATCGGCCTTGCTGAGTTTTTCGCTTTCGAGCCGGAGACGAGCCGCAAGGCTTTTTACCGGGCGGATGAGCTGGTTGAAATCGGCAAGGGGCCGATATCCTTCCGGCAGGTGGGCGAGAATGTCTTCGGCCGCAGCCTGCAAATCCTCAAGGAATGTTACCAGCCGGGCGCCGATACCGGCAAGGTTCCGCTCGTTCACGATGGCGAGGAAGGAGGAATCATTCTCTCCGGGCGGCTGGAAGTGACGGTCGACGAGGAGAGGCGGGTGCTCGGGCCGGGCGACGCCTATTATTTCGAAAGCCGCAGGCCGCATCGTTTCCGTTGCGTCGGTCCCGTGCCGTGTGAGGTCATCAGCGCCTGCACACCCGCCAACCTTCTGATTCCAGCGGTTTTTGCGCTTCGTAACGCGCATAGAACGGCCAGGTCGCGGCGATTCGGTAAAAAATGGCCGGCAGCTACGGCAATTTTGCGTGGCTGCCATGACTAGAATGCAGTTTCTTGCCACTCTTTTGCCGTGTTTGCGCCCTTTTAGCAATTTTTCCATCGCTTTTTCTTGGCGGCTTGGCAATGTCCGGCAAAAAAATCCTTACCGATATGTCAAATTTTATATGCATTGCCACAATCTTGCTGCGATGCAAAAAATTTTTATAGTCTGTTACGGACGCGGCTGTTCTTAACGTTCCTGTCTCATCTCGCCAAGTCATAAGAAACACATAAGAAAAGACTGTCGCCGGCACAAAACCCAATACATGCCGGGCCGGTACCCATGCTCTCAACACATGGCCGCCGGCACATTTGTTGCTTTTTTATGCAACCGTTAATATTGCCCGGACGTTGATCGGCCGCTCGCGCAAGAAATCGCATAGACGGTTATGGCCAATGTGCCTTACAAAAAATCCATTAGCATCAAATTCCGAACACAGACTTGTTATCTCTTTTAGACGGAAAGACGCGCCTCCGGGCACCGACCAATCGCAAAACATAAATGGAGTTCTCTCTATGAAGTCCGCGACCCAATCGGCTGAACAGACACTCAGCAGCTCCGAAGACTTCGATGTCAGTTTCCCTATCGGGGGCATCGCAAAGCGCAGCTTCGATATGACATCGGCTGCGCTTGCGCTGCTCATCTTCAGCCCGATATTCCTGTTGATCGCCGCGCTGGTGAAATTGTCCGATCCCGGCCCGATCTTTTATGGCCACCGGCGTGTGGGACATAATGGCCGCTATTTCCATTGCCTGAAATTCAGGACGATGGCGATGAACGGCGATGAAATTCTGCGGCAGTATCTTGCCGCCAATCCGGAAGCCGCCGAGGAATGGCGCGCTACCCGCAAGCTCAAGAACGACCCGCGTGTTACGGCTGTCGGCGCCGTGCTGCGCAAGCTCTCGCTCGACGAACTGCCGCAGCTCCTCAACATTATTCGCGGTGAAATGAGCGTGGTTGGTCCACGCCCGGTCGTGGATGAGGAACTGAGCTATTATGAAAGCGCTGCCGCTTATTATCTCAGCACCCGTCCTGGCCTGACCGGCCTGTGGCAGATCAGCGGTCGCAACGACGTATCCTACAAGACCCGCGTCGCTTTCGACACGCACTATGTGCAGAACTGGTCGATGCGGCAGGATGTCTTCATCATCGTCAAGACCATTCCCGCCGTGTGCCTTTCACGCGGAAGCTACTGAAAACCGATATTGAGTTCGGCTTTATCGATCTTCGTTTCGACACGCACCCCGACCGGGATCCCAAGTCCGGTCTTTGGGTGCGTCATTGGTGCTAATCATACCGGCCGCTTTTCGCGGCACTGTGCAGCCGGCCCTGCCCAGTTGCGCGACGGCCGGATCGCCCGTGTGGCGATCCGCTAACAGGGAGTTTCCCGATGAACGGCTTGTCTGCCGCCCGCCGCCCGTTTGTGGCCTTCGTATTTGCCGCTTCCGTCGCCCTTGCCGCGCCGCTCTCCGCCATGGCTGCGGATGGCGCTCAATATAAGCTCGGTACCGCTGACAAGCTGCGTATCCGTGTTGCCGAATGGCAGCCGGCGGATGGCAGCATCCGCAACTGGGATGTGATCAACGGCGATTATTCCGTCGGTCCGTCTGGGGGCGCTGTCGCTGCCTTTCATCGGTCAGCTGGATGTTGCGGGCAAGACCCCATCGGAGGTCAGCGAAGAGATTGGAGCCCAGCTTCAGAGCAAGTTCGCCCTTCGCAACCTGCCTTCGGCCTCCGTCGAGATCGCACAGTTCCGACCGATCTTCTTGAGCGGCGACGTGCAGACGCCGGGCGAATATCCCTATGCCGCCAATCTCACCGTGCTGAAGGCCGTCAGCCTTGCCGGCGGCCTGCGGCGCTCGGATGCCGGGCAGCGTTTTGCCCGCGACTTCATCAATGCCCGCGGTGACGCCGCCGTCTATGACAACCAGCGTGCAAGGCTGCTCGCCCGTCAGGCGCGGCTGGTCGCGGAGGTCAAGGGTGATGCGACCATCGCCAAGACGCCTGAAATGGAAAAGATCGGCGAGATCGACGTGCTGCTGGCCAGCGAAAGCGCGCTGATGAAATCGCGCACCGAACGTTACACCCTGCAGCTCAAGGCGCTGACGGACCTGCACGCTCTTCTGCAGAGCGAAGTCGAATCCCTGAAGAAGAAATCAGAGACGCAGAATCGTCAGCTCCAGCTTGCCAACGAGGACCGCGACCGGGTCAACCGGCTGAACGAGCAAGGGCTCGCGCTGTCGCAGCGGCGTATTTCCGCGGAAGAACGCGCGGCCGAAGTGGAATCCAACCTGCTCGATATCGATACGCAGTCGCTGCGCGCCAAACAGGATATCAACAAGGCGACCCAGGACGAGATCAACCTGCGTAACGACTGGGTGGCGCAGCGCTCCAAGGAATTGCAGGACACGGAAGCCGAACTCGACAAGCTCAATCTGCAACTGACCACCAGCCGCGAATTGATGTCGGAAGCGCTGGCGCAATCGGCCGAGGCGATCCGTTTCGATCCCTCGGGCAAATCAGCGACGATCAGCTACGTCGTGGTGCGTGAGGAAAACGGCAAGCCGAAGGAGCTGAAGGTGGATGAAAACGCCATGCTCCAGCCCGGCGATGTCATCAAGGTCTCGTCTGAAATCCTGATGCAGTGAGGTTTTAATGCGGATCGCCAAATCGGCGCTGATCGATCCCGAACGCAATGAGATTTATGGAATGGCAGCGGTTGCGCTGTCATTCTTCGTCTTCGCTTACTCGTCGCGTTTCGGCCAAATCTCGGTCCTGGCCTATTATGGCATGTGGCTGCCGCTGGTGGTTGTCGATTACCGGCGCGTGCTCGGCAATTATCCGCGCTATCTCTGGATATTCGCCTTCGGCATCTTGACGGTTCTGTCCAGCTTCTGGTCGGAAGCGGCATCGGTGACCATGCGCGCCTCCATTCAGTATATGACGCATATCGTCTGCGCGCTGATCGCGATGCGGGTGATCTCTATCCGGACGCTGACGCGCGGCGCGCTGATCGGCATCGCCGTTGTTCTGCTCTATTCGCTGCTGTTCGGTATTTATCTCTTCGATGCGCTGGATGGCACCTACAGTTTCGTCGGCGCTTTTTCTTCCAAGAACCAGCTCGGCTTTTATGCATCGCTCGGCGTCATTTTTGCCGCCGCATCGGTGCTGGTGCTCAAGCAAAGGGGCATCTGGTTGCCGATTGCCGGCGTCACCGGGCTACTGTCGGCCTATAGCCTCCTTGCGTCCCAATCGGCCCACATCCACGATTACCACGGCGGCGGTGGTCGCGCTCATCATCGGCTTCATCCCCATCGGCATGCTTTCGCCGGCGAACCGAAAGATGACGTTTTTTGTGCTCGGTGGTCTCGGCGCATTGCTGGCTGTCGCTTCCCTGCAATTCGGCCTGCTGGACGCCATTCTCGGCATTTTCGGCAAGGATTCGACGCTGACCGGCCGAACTTACCTCTGGCAGCAGGGCATCGAGGCGGCAAAACAGACGCCGATCCTCGGCGTCGGTTATCAGGGGTTCTGGGTTGCGGGTTTTCCCGATGCCGAACGGTTGTGGAACGATTTCTTCATTACGGGCCGCAGCGGCTTCCATTTCCATAACACCTATATCGAAACCGTGGTGGAAAACGGCTTTGTCGGCATGCTGCTGCTTGGCATGGTGCTTTACGGAACGTTGCTCGGGCATCTGCGCTCGGTGCTGATGCGCAAGAGTGATCCACAGGGCGTCATCCTGTTTGCGATCTGCGCCCTGTTTGTCGTGCGTTCCTTCGTGGAGATCGACATCATCTTCCCGTACCAGATCGGCTCGTTCCTGCTTTATTTCGCAGCCGGTAAACTGTGCCTCCCGGCAAGGGCTGCGGAGGGGGGAGCGAGCCTCACCCGGCAATCGGCATGCGGTTACAAACGAGAGCCTAAAGATAATCCGCCGAGACATGCGGACTGGCATGGATGAAACTCCACATGTCCTTGCTGACCTCCACGATGTCGGCGATCGATTTTTCGAGCTGCCCGATTTCCTTCTCGTCCATGCGCTCCACCTTGCCGTAGCGCACCTGGCTGTCATCCTCCACCAGCCGCATGAGCTGCGTGCTGGCGATTTCGCCTTTTTCGTCGAATGAATAGATGCAGTGATTGTATTTGTTGCGTGTCTTCGCTTCCTTCTTCAGCCGCGCCATGATGGAGAGGATGGTCTTGCGGTCCTTCGCATCGGTGGAGGGAAGCTTCGCCAGACGCTCGATCAGGTCCATGCGCGCCCGCGTGGTGTTGAGCGTCAGGAACACGACGATGGCCGCTTCCTTTTCTACTTTCAGAAGATGGACGATCAGATAAATCATCAGGCTTTCCGTGTTGGTCCACACGTAATTCAGCCTGCCGACCAGCAGCAATACATCCGACATCGCCGCCATGCTGCTTCTCCCGCCCCGACGAAACATATTTGGATATTATATGCCGAGCGCTGCGGAAAAGACAGTGTAGGTTACTGATATTTCTTCATCTTTCCTTGAAAGCACGGGACATGCTGTCGGAGATGGGCTTGGTCAGATATTCGAAGAAGGTACGCTCCGAAGTCTGGATCAGCACGTCGGCCGGCATGCCGGGCACGGGGTGAAAATTGTGAACCTTGGCGATTTCCTCGTCAGGTATCTGCACCCGCACGATATAGACGTCCTTGACCTGAAGGCCGGCATTTTCCTCGATGCTGTCGGCTGAAACGTAAAAGACCTTGCCGTTCAGAACCGGTGTGGTGCGGCGGTTGAGAGCCGACAGGCGGATCGCGGCCGTCTGGCCCTCATGCAGCTGGTCGATGGAGGTCCTGAGCACCTGCGCCTCCAGAATAAGGGGCACATGAGCGGGCAGGATTTCCATGATCGGCTTGCCGGTGGTGATAACGCCGCCCGGCGTGTGGTAAATAGGCGCGTACCACGGTTCCGTTGACGGGGGAGCGGATGACGGTGCGTTCCAGCACTTCGGCGGCGCCACGCACCTGTTCACGCACGCTGTCCAGATCGGATTCGGCGGTTTCCAGCGCATCGAGCGCGGCCTGCTTGTTGGCGTTGACGGCAATGACCGCTTCCTGCCGGAACTTGGCGATTTCCGCCTCGCTCTGGTTCATTTCACCGCTCAGCCGGGCGATATCGCCCATGGCGTCGGCGATCGCGCGCTCCAGCGCCAGCATGTCGGTCTTGCGGATGACGCCGTCCTTGGCGAGCCGCTCCTTGGAGTCGCGCTCCTGTGTCAAAAAAAGCGCCAATTGCCGGTCAAAGGACTGTTTTTGGCCGTCATAGCCCGCATAGCGGAACTCAAGAGACCGGATATTCTTGTCGATCAGGTTCATCTGTTCCTCAAGCTTGATGAGCTTGCTGTGGAACACGATGTTCTGGCTCTGGATGATGGAATTGATATCCGGATCGCCGGCTTCCTTC
>JAMPIQ010000009.1:0-70532 GCA_024699855.1 Aphelenchoides besseyi | reverse complement strand
CACCGATGAAGCCCACTTTCATTTGGATGGGGGTGTGAATCGGCACGATTGGATCATGTGGGCAGATTCCAACCCGCATTGGTTCGATACCTGTCGTTTTCCCTCCCCGAAAGTGACGGTGTGGATGGGCGTTGGCATTGAAGGCGTGATTGGCCCAATTTTTTGGGAACCATCAGCCGGTCAACGGGGAATCAACTCCCAGTGGTTGGAACAAACCCTGGTTAACGAGATCCTGCCAACCCTTAGGGGTTGGCCCAATTTCCACAACATCTTGTTCCAACAAGATGGCGCCCCGTGTCATATTGGGAACAACGTTCTGACTTTGCTCGATCGTGAATTCCCGGGGCGGTGGATTGGAAGAGGAACCCGTGCCCATCCATCACCCGCGGCTTGGCCACCTCGATCTCCAGATCTCACACCATGTGATTTCTGGCTTTGGGGTTACATGAAAGGCCGAATATTCAACACGGATCAGCGTCCCAGAACGCTCGACGAGTTGAGGACGGCAATTGTTGAAGTCGCCGACCAATTAAGACAAGATCGACCAATGCGCGAACGAGTCATGGCCAACTATCATCGGCGACTTCAAACCTGCCTGGATCGACAAGGGGGACAAGTGGAAATCCGATGAACTCATTACTGTTAATAAATTGTGATCTCGAAATGAAAACAGACCGATTTTTCATTTCAAAAATTTTTTTTCGGGAAAAAAGTGGGAGTTCATTTTTAACCACCCCATATTTCACCGTGATTGCACTCATTAATCTCAATCTAAGGTGAATTGTGTTCTGGAGTTCGTTTTATGGTCTATTGCAGCATTATTTGGTCTCTGGTCTACCGTTTCCTACGAGTAGGAAAAACACAAGAATTGTAAGCGTATTCATTTTAGGTCTTCGAAAACCGCGTTTCCACTTTTGTCGAAGAGAACAAATTGGTTTACGTCGTCTACTTGTTCACGTATATTTTTGTTTACCTCTCCGTATTGCTGCCCATTCTTTGGGATCAACTTAATTGGAACGATACGCAGATGGTATTTTTGACGGAAAACTCTGAACTGTTTGATTTCTCCAATAAGCCGAAGATTTGTTTTGGAAATCAATACGGATTTCGTTTATTTCACTTGTATTTGATTGTCAACTTTTGTTTCTTTTTTGCTTCGGTAACATCCTCACAATGCTTCTTTACTTTTTGTTACGTAAAACGTAACGAGAGTCGTTGGTTGGTTCGACTTTCCAACTTCAAATGGTTTTGTTCAAAGCATTCTTATGCCAATTATACGTGAGTTTTATCTTCCTGTTACTTCCGATCGTTTTCTTTGGAATTTTGGTTTTTTGTGAAGTAAGCGAAGTTCATTACTGCAAAATGTTCGATTTCAGTCCAAGAACACGGGCAAATTAATGAGCGTCGTTTTGGCACTAATGAGCTTTCATGGGTACCTGGAAGAGCTGAGTTTGTTGTCCAAATGATTTGCTTCAGAATAATTGATAGTCTGAGTATGATATACTTCATTCATCGCTGGAAAAAAGCGATTATTATGTTGCTCAAAAAAAGTAATTGACTTGCCACAGCGACATTCTTTAAATGTTTGATCTTCAGCATCAAACAACATTGCAGAAATGAATAACCGCCAACGTATTGAGGCGATGGAAACATGTTAAATTTGTTCGTTCTGTAGTTGATGCTTTTTGTTGGTTAGTGAAGGTTGACTAGAGATTTCAATTTTTAGAAATATAAGAATCTTTTGGTTTTAAACGGCATCGTTGTTTATACGTGTACTTTGATTGGTATTTTCAATCATGACAATCTCGAGATCACTCATAATCTTTGGGTGCACATACTTGCATGGCTAGTTAAGCTTTTTCTTAAACAATAGCATTACGTCTTCGTCGGAGCTTATAGTTTCAAGCTATCGGTAAGTCGGATTTTCGTTAAAGCTAAAACGTGTGTTTCAGTTTGGCAATCAAAGTTCACCGATTCAAGTTGGCTATCGATGGTACCTTATTTGCAAGTGAATTTTTTCGATTTTATTGAAAAAGCAAATGTTCAGAAAGTAGATATTAACGCCTGCCAAACTTCTTGGAATTTTTGTTGCTGCTTTCATTGCCTTCTGTCTTTGGTGGACATTTTTTGGATTGATATTGTTGGGTCCTTTAGTTACAAAGTGTTTATTAGAACTAAGATACCAACAACAATAATCATCCCACGAGAGTCCAAAACAAAAAACAACGGCCTACCGCGTCAGAACGGAAGGCCAAGACGTTGTGAGATTCCACTACCCAACATCCCTCCCTTTCTTTACATTGAAAGTCCCATGATTGAGATAACAGATAAACAAACTTAACAATAACAGTTGAAACAAAAATAACGATAACAAGCTAACAGAAGATTACCACGGGCCACTAACCATTCCCAAGATCAACCCAACTTATCAGTCGGTCGAGACTCAGAACTCTCCGGCTCCTTCGGTCGTAGGTGGACGTGGTTCATGTGACGCGTGACGGGTCCATTTTGAGTTTGAATTGTGATTGATCGGGTTCCATTGAAGCGTAGGATTTGACCGGTAACTCGTCGTTTAGGGTTGAGGTCGACGAGAACAGAGCTTCCAATCGTTAAGTTGCGCAATCGGGCTCCGTGGTGGCGATTAAAGTTGGCGGTTTGTTTCGCTGATTTCGCTGTTGACTTTGTGGTTTGGCGGTTCGGGAGCAGCATCTCCAGAGGCGTACGAACCTTTCGTTTGTAGAATGCGTTTGCCGCACTGGTGCCATCATTTGTATCACTCGGGTTGACGTTGAGCTGATACGTGATAAGTCCGAGAGCCCCAAGACCTCTTCCTTCCTTTAAGATTGCGGTTTTCACCCGAGCAACAGCTCGTTCGGCCCTTCCGTCTGATTGGGGGTGGTAAGGCGGAGAAAAGAGGTGGACAATTCCCAAAGACTTACAAAACTTATGAAAGTAATCAGAAGCAAATTGAGTTCCATTATCAGAGATCAGCGTTTTTGGTGGTCCCGTGAGGTAGAAAAGTTTCTCCAGAACTTCGGTCGTTCGTTGAGCGGTGATTGTTTTCATCTTCTGAGTCCAAATCCAGTTGGTGCTCGCATCGACAACCACCAAAATGAAGTTTCCATCGATCGGTCCTGCGAAGTCGATGTGGATTCGGTCCCATGGTTCTTGCGTTTCAGGCCACGGTGACAACGGAGCTTTTCGAGGCGCGACGGCCACCTCAGCACAAGCGGAACAGTTTCGGACCATTTGTTCGATGTCGTTGTCGATTCCAGGCCAAAAGACTGTGGCACGAGCTCGTTGTTTCGAATGTCGGATTCCGGGATGACCATCGTGGATCTTCTCCAAAATTTCTGTTCGTAGATTCGGTGGCACCACAAAACGATCTCGGAACATGATGAGTCCATCGACGGCGTAGAGTTCGTTGCGCAGCGAGTAGAATTTGCCAATGAGCTCGTCGTTCTTGTCGTCGTCTGTCCATTCATTTTGCACTCGGTTGAGCAGTTTGTGGAACGCGGGGTCGCTGGAAATAGACTTTTTAAACTTCTCACTATTCGATCCGACTCCCATTGATTCCTGAATCTCTTCTCCGAGGGTTGACAGTTTCACTTCTTCGACCCGCAAGTTTCCAATGACTTCCTCGAGTTGTGGATCCGCGTGTTCTCGTTTTTCGTCGATCAATCGCGACAGTGCATCGACGTACCCAAATTCCTTGGTGTTGACATATTCGATTTTGAAATCGAATCCCAACAGTCGCAATGCCCATCTGGAGAGTCGACTTGACGTACGCGCGTCTAATCCTTTTGTCTGGTCGGTTCGGAACAGTGCGAGTAACGGACGATGGTCGGTCTGTAAGTAAAATTGTCTACCATACACAAACTTGCGGAAGCGTTCGACAGCTAGAACTAAGCCCAGCGCTTCACGTTCAATTTGCGAGTAATTTCGCTCGGCGTCAGTGAACGATTTGCTCATGTGGAAGACTGTTTCCACCGTTCCATTTTCGTCTCGTTGCATTAAGGTGCCTCCCATTCCGGTTGGACTCGCATCCGCAGCTACAATCAGAGTTTTGTTTGGGTTGTAGTGAGCTAGCGAGAAATCTGTTAACAAAACTTCCTTGAGCTTTTCGAACGCTTGATCGTGTCTCTTCGTCCATTTGAACTCCGTTCTTTGGTGCGTGAGTTCCTCCAGCGGCTGTTTGTGGATGTGCAGATCCTTGATGAACTTTCCATAGTAATTGACGAAGCCTAAAAATGCTCGAACTTCACCTTCCGTCTCCGGTTTTCGGAGTTTTCGGATTGCTTCCAACTTCGCTGGATCCGGTCCAATTCCGTGCTCGTCAACGATTGCTCCCAGATACGTGACGGCTTTTGCGTTGAATTTGCATTTCGGAAGTTGAAGTCGAAAACCTGTGAGTTGCAACTTCTCGAGTACTTGATTCAAACGTTCGTCGTGTTCCTGAACTGTTCGACCGCAGACCAAAATGTCGTCCAAATACACGATCACTCCGGGTAGTCCCGCCAAGATTTGGTCCATGATCCGTTGGAAAATCGCCGGTGCTGTTTTCAGTCCGAAGTTCAAACGTTGATACTCGAACAGACCGCGATGAGTTGTGATCGTCGTTAACGAACGTGATTCCTCGTCCAACTCGACTTGATGGTAAGCATCTGAAAGGTCTAACTGCGAAAACGTGTTACAGCCTGCTGCTAATTTGGCAAAAACTTCCTCGATGTTTGGTAGCGGGTACTTGTCCGTTTCCAGAGCTCGGTTCAATCCGGTGCTGTAATCAGCGCAAATCCGAATTTTGCCTTGTGGTTTCTTCGCGACCACAATCGGAGTTGCCCATTTTGATCGGTCCACCTGCTTCAGGATCTTCATTTCGACCAATCGTTCAATCTCCTTTTCGACCAATGGTTCAATTGCCAATGCCAACGGACGACGAGACAGATGAGTTGGTTTGCAGTTCGGATCGATGTGTAGTTTCGCTGTCAACGTTTTGCATCGTCCCAGTCCTTCTGCAAACAATTTCGAAAACTTCTGATTCCTAAATGGCAACTTAGCGGTTTCGACCATTTGGTTCAATTTCGGCTCATCGTGAAATTCACACATTCCCAGTGCTGTGATGATGTCCAACGAAAGTAGCGCTTGATTCTCCATGTTCAAGACCAAGACCTCCGATTGTCCTTTGACTCCTCGCCAATCAATCGTTGCCTGAAATGATCCTTGAACTTGAATTGGCTTACCATCGGCTCCCCGAACGTTCACTTTGGACGCTTGCAACTTCGGGTTGCCCAGTTCTTTTAACTGTCGCAGCCCAATTGCACACACTCGTGCTCCCGAATCCAACTCGAACTCCATTTCGATTCCATTGATCAAGACGGTTCGTTTGACGGGTTGTGTCTTCGGCACGTTGACCAGCATTTGGCTGATGTTGATGGTGTTAAGCGCCTTCGTTCGGCATTTTGCTGCCCAATGTCCTGTTTTACCACATTGGTTGCATGTGGACTTGAATGCCGGACAGTTCTTTCTTCTCGTGGACTCGACCGCATTTGCCGCACTCTTTTCCAGTGGACGGTGGCTCTTCGGGTGTCGGTGAGTTCTTTTTTGATTGTCTCTTCTTCGTCGTCTTCTTGTACTCGAACTTGGCAATCTGCTCTTCGGACTCGTTGACTTGTTTGATGAACGAGGTAGGGTCCTCCATTTTCATTCGTTGGCAATTTCGAGCGTGATTCTCGACTCCTCGGCAGATCACTCGCAATCCATCCAACGTAGTGTCTCCTTCTTTGCTCTCGATTTCGCGCAGAACTGCACTCGTGAACGGTTCGTCCCCAGCGGCTTTCAACGAGTTGACCAAGATCAAGCTCTTGATTTGCTCGCTCGACATTGCTCCCCAATTTGCTTGAGCGAACAACTTGTTAACGCGATCTGCAAGTTCATCAATTGACTCACCAGCTGCATGTCGTGCGGATAGAAAGTCGAGTCTCTTCTGAAATAGAGTCTTCCGATTAGAGAACAGAACCTTGAGTTTCGCAGTGAGGATGTCGAGTGTGCAAAGTTCCGGTGCGTTGGGCATCAAACTGTCTCGCAAACGAGTGATTTCGGAGTCTCCAAGAACCGACAATAGCAACGTTCGTTGTTGACTCGTCGTAAGCGTTGTTGTCTCGACTACTGCTTTGAAACGTAGCAGGTAGTCGTCGAAATCCTGCTCTCCTTCTTTGACGTATTTGAACGTCGGCAGGAGATTTCGTGCTTCAGCTAACATCGATGTGGCCGACGACGTGATTCCACCAGTCGTTGCTGTTGTTGTGGTCGTTCTTTTCGGTTCCAACATCGCTTGAACGTCGTCCATCGCAACCTGTCCTTCCAGTATCGCTTGGATGTAGTCGTTCGTGTTTGCTGTGTAGTCGTCCATATCATCTTCTCCCGCGAGCGACCACTTTTCCTCGTATTTGGTAATATTCGCGATAGAGTTTCGCAAAATAGCTTCCAATTTGATGAGTTTCTTTCGGCCGTCGGCGGTAAGGCTCTCCTTCTCCAATGCATCGATTTGCTTGATTGCTTCTCGGATCGTATTTGAAGAGCGTGATATTTGGATCTTGCAAGTCTTTATTACCGATTCCATTGCTGAAATTCCACGAGCAACAACAATTCTTCAAAACTTTCACCTTTTAGTTGGTTCTTTTCGATGTTGACTGCGCCAATTTGTTGGGTCCTTTAGTACAAAGTGTTTATTAGAATTAAGATACCAACAACAATAAAAACCTATGAGAGTCCAAAACAAAAAACAACGGCCTACCGCGTCAGAACGGAAGGCCAAGACGTTGTGAGATTCCACTACCCAACAGATATTTGTAGTCTTCGATTATAAGTATACAAATCATAGTTTTTTCAAGTCAAATTCGTTTATTTTCAATAATGCAACCGCGAACCCAACTATAGTTATTGGCGAGGTGGTAAGCCTTAAAACACCATAAACCCATTAACAATATTGTTTCTCAGAAGTGCCTTTCAATGTTGGAAATCATATTCTCAACAGCTGATGAGTCGAAAAATCTTTTCAAGTTGACTGAAGATTTGTCGTCGTGCACACGGTATCATTGCTGCACAAATCGAAGACCTCCACGTGGTGTGCGGCGGGAAACGCTCGGATGTTTTTCGGAACATCCGAGTAGGCCAACTTCGATACGTCTGGGTACGACGTAAAGTACACCCGGTCTACTCCAGGGCTGGCAACCCGCAAGCGGACCTTAAACAAAACTCGCTACGACTCGACTAAAGAGGGTCCGCACTGGTGTTTTGGAGCACCAGCGTTCTACGGGTACAAGGACGCAACGGACTTCAAACGGACCTGCAGAACAAAACCGCCATGAATTGAGTACCTCCCAACAGCTTCATGTCTTGACCTACAACCTACAGTACGGCATCGAAAACGCGGCAAGGAAGAATCTTCTGATGGAACAACTCCGAGATCTTCCTGGATTCAAGTACGACGTTATTGGACTTTGCGAAACACATGCACGCACGGAATCAAGAACAAAATGGACTGAAAACCGGCGACGAACTTATCATTGGAGCAGCGGACGGACGAATTGGAGGCGTTGGATTCATTGTGAACAAGCGTATTGTTGACCAAATTATGGAAGTTGACACACGATCTCATCGAGTTGCTACATTGAAGATCAAACTGGACCAAAAGAAGACAATGCTCATTGTTCAAGCGTATGCACCACACTCTGGCTATGCACTGGACGACATTGAACAATTCTACGACGAACTTCGAGACGCACTAGACCAACCTGCTTCTCACAAGATGGTAATAGGCGACTTCAACTGTCAACTTGGCCCGAGAACAACTACACAACGTTTCATGGGAACCTTTACCGGAACCGAATGGAAAGAAGACGGATATGGAGAGATGTTTGCAGACTTTGCAGAAGAACAACATCTCTACATTATCAATAGCTACTTCCAAAAGAACCCAGCAAAGCGATGGACGTGGGAATCATGCAACTCGGATGGCAATGGAAACAAGTACAGAAATGAAATCGATTACGGTCTAATCAACAACAGAAGGTTAGTAACTAACATCGAATTTATTTCTCGGCTCAATGGATCTGATCACCGACCGGTTCGTTTTACACTCGATGTGCCGATGCTTTGCAAGCGCAGAAAGTTTGTCCACAAAGCACGTACGTTTAACGCCGATGTTCTACGCAATAAGATCGACAATACGGATTGGGAACTGAAGGGTACGTTGACTGATAAGTTTGCTTGTTTTCAGGAAAAACTTCAATCCTGCGTCAACACCGCTTCAATGACCAAACCACAACATTCTTCTCGTCTGACGGAACAAACACATTTGTTGCTGAAGAAACGGAAGGAAATGGACCGCACCACCACCAACCCGATTGAGTTCATTGAACTTTCAAAGCTTATACGGCGAGAGGTTAAACAGGACTTCGACAACTTTCGACTCCAGAAACTCCTCGACGCTGCGCAACACCATCGAAGCCTGAAGAAGTGCAAACGTCAACTCCGACAGCAACTGGGAACAATGCGAACACTAAAAGCAAAAGATGGGACAATGTTGACAAAACGGTCGGACATTGAGAAACGATGTAAAGAGTTCTACACGGATCTTTTTGCATCTAAAATAGACGTTCCGCCAGAAATTGACAATCGTGAACAAGAATCAGTCTCTAACATTCTTGTCTCTGAAGTTCGTGCAGCCGTGGAAAGTTTGAAAAACGACACAAAGCACCTGGGCCCGATGGAATTACGAACGAGATGCTCAAAAATGGTGGTTTTCTTTTATGGACCACCTTGACATCAATGTTCAACGACTGCCTGCAGCACGAAGATGTTCCAGCACAATGGAAAACTTCAAGAACAGTCATTCTCCCAAAAGAAAGGCGACCTTGAAGATCTTCGAAACTATCGACCCATCGCGCTCTTGCCAACTGTCTACAAACTTTTCACCAAAGTACTGGTCAATCGAATGACGTCGCAACTGGACTTCGAGCAACCGCGAGAACAAGCTGGTTTTCGTTCTGGGTTCTCAACTATGGATCACCTTCAAACAGTAAACCAAGTGATGGAACGCTGTCGTGAGGTAAAAATGCCACTTTGTTTAGTTTTTGTAGACTACGAAAAGGCATTTGATTCCGTGGAAATCAACGCGGTTATCAACTCACTGATCCACCAGAACATTTCCAGCAAATACACGCGAACGCTCAAGAACATCAACACCAATTGCTCCACCACATTCCAACTCTTCTATCAACCAATTGAAGTACCTGTTAGCCGAGGTGTAAGACAAGGTGACACAATATCACCGAAGCTCTTCACTGCCACACTGGAAGACGTTTTTCGTCAGTTGGATTGGAGCAATTATGGAATTCGGATTGACGGCGAACGACTCCACCATCTTCGATTTGCTGATGACATTGTCCTTTTTGCGCACGACTTTCAAACAGCTGAACTTATGCTCAACGAACTGGATGACGTGGGATCGCAAATTGGACTTCGTATTAACCGTAAAAAGACGCAAGTCATGGCAAATCCAAGTTGTGAAGTGGGAAGGATCTTGATCAAGGACGCACCTATTAAATTGGTAAGTAAATACGTTTATTTAGGTCAAGAAATCTCTGAAAACCACACCATTGATGGGGAAATTCGAAGGCGACGATCGGCCGGATGGTTTGGATTCAAAAACATCCAAGAAGTCCTGAAGAAGACAAAAGACGTCAAAATTCGAGCTCAACTCTTCAACTCAGTTGTACTACCAGCGCTCAATTATGGATCTGAAGTTTGGACGATGCGGAAAACCGAACGTACCAAATTAACAACGACGCAAAGAGCAATGGAAAGAAGAACTCTTGGCATTCGACTACGCGATGAAGTCAGAAGTGTTGAAATCAGAGCACAAACAAAGTTTAAAGACGCCGTTCACGACGCATTAAAACGTAAGTTTCGATGGGCCGGACATGTCGCAAGAAGAAACGACAACCGATGGTCAACAAGAACAACTTTCTGGTGGCCTTATGGTTGGACCAGACCAATTGGAAGACCACCTCACCGTTGGCGCCGAGACTTGAATCTGTTGGGAAACGGATGGCAACAAATCGCTCAAAACCGAAGCGACTGGAAAAAAGCGGTCGAAGTATTCGCATCAACAAATTAACTATCTTTTACCATCTTTCATTTTATCTTGTTGTTGATTTGTTGATTGAACCGAATAAATCTTTGTAATCTTTGTTGTATCCTTTGTTAATTCATTGTCTTTTTACTTTACAAAACAATTCGTAAGCTGAACGAATTGGAAGTCGAAATGTCGGAAAAGACGCGAAAACTTCAGATAAAGAATCTCATGAGTACAAACACACGAGTTGTAGAATCAAATGAATCGGTTGTTGTTCACACAAAAAGCATCCGTATTTGCCACTACATTAATCCCTCTTCTGATCTTGTTGTTTATGATACTCCCATCGATTGAGGTAACATTGGAATGTCGCTAACGTCAATCTCTATTTAGATTCATGGAATAGGAACGTTTATTAACATGATTTTGAGTTGGAGACCTGTGTTGAATCCATAGGTTTAGTCTAATTGGTTCTTTCCTTTATTCTTTCAGAATTTGTACGCTCATTTTTGTGCATCGATTCTGTGTAAGACTTCTAATAGTCATTTTACTGTGTGCACGACGACAAATTGCTTCAACCTGCAGTAGCAAGTTAACTTAGTTTTTCAAATATCGTGGTGTTTTTTGGACTTTCGCTGCACGCTTTTTAAATATACGATGGCTTTCAAACGCCGAAAAGAAAGAGAAGAAGGTGAATTGTTCATCGACGAAGACACTCAAAAGCCATTAGATGAGTTCGACGATTGGAGCGATAACAGTAAAATGCCGCCCTCTCCATGGATTGCTGTTTATTTGAAGCGGGAGCTTAGTTTCATCATGTGTAAAACGTGTGAAGGCAGATTTTTCACAACAAGCAAAAAGATGCGTCCGATGTCAAATGGATCATATGAAATTCGATTAATTCTATGCAATGAGTGTATTGACGCTAATGCGGCGTTCAACCAAGCTTATCGGGATTTGAACAAGTGAATCAGCTGTCTCCCCAACTTACCTTTTGTAGACCAAAAACCCAAAAAACTTCCCTTTCTATTAGGGTGGGGAGAAAGTTTTCGGACAGTTGCATTATGCCAAAAGACTAAAATTTTTGTTCCAAAAATGTCAATTGTTGTCCAATTTTTTGTTTTTGTTGGAGGATTAATGTCTTAATTAATTGAAGATCAGGGTTAAGTATTTAATCTTCAAAATAATCGCCATTAGATGCTACAACCACTTCCCAACGATCAATCAAGTTCAGGATGCCGCGCCTGTAGAAATCGCTAGTTTTTGAGTTGAAAAACTGTTGGATTGCTATTTGAATTTCGTCAATTGTATCAAACGAACGATCACGCAAAAAATGTTCCATTGATCGAAAGAGATGATAGACACTAGGTGCGATATCCGGACTGTACGGTGGATGCGGAATCAGTTCCCAATTCAGTTCTTGAATTTTCTTTTGAGTGATTTGAGCAATGTGTGGCCGAGCATTGTCGTGATGTAAGAGGACGGGAGATTCACGATCGAGAAGTGCGAGATTCAGTCGTTCCAGTTGTTCACAATAGCGTTCCGCGTTTATTGTATGCCCTTGTTCCAAGCATTCCCAATAGTAAACTCCATGAATGCTCCAGAAAACTGATATCATAACCTGAGTACAAGTTTTGAACAAAAAGATAATGTGCAACTCACTTTCTTTTGTCGAAAATCGCGAACTGGAATTTTATCAGCTGCTTGCCCTTCACTTAACCACTGATGGCCGCGAAATGGATTACGTAAAGCAACCCATTTCTCGTCCATTATGATCAAGTTATCCAAAAACGAAGAGCGTGCTTGTCGACGGAGTAGTTGTTGAGCAATTTGAACACGCTTCTCTTTTTGATTTGCCGTGAGCAAATGAGGAACCCAACGCGACAGTTTCCATACTTTTCCATGATCGTGGAGTACTTTGAGAACTGTTTTGTGATCACAATTGAACTCGTAAGCAAGCATTCGCGAAGCCATTAATGGGCTCTCTTCAATTTTTTGAATAACGGCAGTTTTCGACAACTTTGGTGGTCGTCCTGTTCGTTTCTTGTCTTTGAATTCGGCTTCTTCTTCTCTGAATCGCTTAAACCAGTTTCCTGCTGTACTTCTTGTGACTGTCCCTTCTCCATAAGCAAGACAAATTCGATGAACCGCGTTGCTGATTGACGAACCGTGTACGAACTCGTAATGGAGCAACAATCGAACTTGTTCGCGATTCAAATTCATTGCAAATTGACGATTTAACACTCACAAGCTTTAAACAACCAACAAAAACAAAAAATTGGACAAAAATTTTGGTCTTTTGGCATAATGCAACTGTCCGAAAACTTTCTCCCCACCCTAATATCTAATCATTTTCACAGTTGTAATTGCTTTATTGTGTAATTAATAAATGAATCATAACTTTGAATTTTGCCGCTTTGTATGAGGGAGTCTTTCTGCGGCGGTTGATTGACAGCTCCGCGAGCTTTTGCGCATCGATCGGAGGTTGATGAGTGACAAGTATATTAATTACTCTCCCGACAAGCTTGCGGCAATAGCTGAGATCTGGGATTTTTTGTCGAAAATTTGTGCCATACACTACTTGCTCCAATCTTGAATTTTTTATCCTGTAGCGGATGAACTCCACGGAAAATAATTCAAGTAGTTATCCCATAACTATCCCTAACTAATCGGCAATGATGGTGATGGGGTGACGCTTTTGAAGGTTTGAGCAAAAACAAAGGGTTCCAACTTATAGATTTGAGTATGGAGAGTACGTATTTGACGTTTGTTTTGCAAGATACTAACTTTTACTGAGTAAATTTTTGACTTGAAATTAACACTGAAATCAGTTTTTCTAATCAAACCATATCGAAACTTGAGCCGATTGCCTTGAAAGAACATAGCGTTGTGCGCATCAGTAGGGCTCATCGACATGCAATATATGACAGCATATAAAATAATCACAATGGAGTTATTAACTTTGGTAGAAATTTTCTGTTCATTTTTGCTCCAAATGCGGGTTCACATATTTTGGTTGTTAAGATGTTTCTCTAATATGTATATTAGCATTCTAGAAAGCGCAATTAAAAAGCGTTAAAATGTTATATAATACATGGTTTAAAGATGACTACTCACAAAGATACGATCGATATAATACGGGCCTTAAAATTTGGGCTTAAGTGGACTTCGGCAGCCAATTCTTGAACTTTTTGTCATTGATTGACAGATGTATGTTAGCAATCCAGAAAGCTCATCTAATGAGCGTTACAACAGTATATAATACGCAACTCGAAGATAGATATTCGAATCAATATAATGTGAGATTACGGCTTTTTTCGGTTTCAGTGCGAATCGAGAGGTAGTTGTTGTAATTTTTTGTCGTGGTTTGACAGGTGCATATTAGCATTCTAGAAAACTCAATTAATGAGGGTTACAACGGTATTTAATACATGTCTCCAAAACAGCTATTCGCAGAGATACGATCGATGTAATGTCAAGTTTCTGATTTCTTGATTTCAGTGCCTTTCACCAGTTAATTGTTGAATTTTTTTGTTATTGTTTACAAGTAAGCATGCGACAAAGCCGCAAGTTTAACCCACACAAAACACAAGTAAAGAAAGCGAGCGGCGAAGCCGCGAGTCTTTCTGGTATTATCTATTCGGCGATTCAACCGGACTTTGATTATCATATGGGTGTTTACACCACACCTTGTTCCAATAAGGAAAAACTTACGGAGTTTGTCTTCACAATCAATGGTGTAGATTTGCACGCTCCACCCAACAACTATATAATTGATTTGGAACTTAAAGACGGCTTATGTGTCGTAGCTTTTGCAACATCAAACGAATATACTACACCGTATATTCTAAGTACCCCAATTCTACACACCTTCGGTATCGAATATTCGATTGATGATACGAGCGTCGAGTTCTACGACTACCTTTCGTAAAACAGCGGTTTAGTAGCTCCTTTATGAATTCAAACTTATTGTGGCACTCTTTTTGTTAGTAAAAAGCATTGAATGTGGAGTCTTCGACAATTTCAATAATCAGCACCGAGATGCTCAAATCCCTTTTGTACTTCGGAGAACCGACTTCTTTTTGATAAGTCACTACATGGACTGGTGACTGCAGTTTTCAATGGCCGATCCAATTGCTGTTGTCATTGTGCGTTCTTTTGTTGCTTCTATCTGCACAGCTCACCGTAGAACGATCAAAATCGCTTGCGAATAAGCTTTGGATAACGTTTAAACGAGTTCATTTGAAACGAAGTACACTCGACCGTCTCCTATTCGAATATAAAGTTCAGTAAGAGGAACTTATTGATTAGTTCATCAATGTACATTTTGATTTCACTTTAACTGCTAGCCAACTGATTGATCTTTGGCGGCATTTTTCTGCGTCTTCCGATTCGCTTTGCGTTCGACACAAAAAAAGCGCGTGCAAAAGTCAAAAATTTTCGTTCGCGGCTCGAGAGTTACGCACAAAAAGCGTGCGGCCTTCGAAGCAGCGTGGCGAAGAGACGCCGTAGACTTCCGGTCCACTTGCTCGGCAGTTGGCGCTTTCGGGTTGGACGCTCATTTCCACTGGTGATTTGCGGGAAACTGCGGTTTTCTTTGCCGAAAATATTCCAGTCAAAAAGATTTCATTTTACTCGTGATTTTAGGTCTCTTAATTCGAAGATGTTTCAACTCATCCAACGGCTTTGTTTCCATGAAACTGCAGGGAAGCTTCCAGTTCCTCTCAATCGAAATGCCATTCCTTCCCAATGCAATTTACATGTGATATAAGATTTGAGAATGCTGTTGAAATAAAGATAGACAATGCAAATATAATACGATATATGACGAGATCAATTGCCGTGAATGTGAAAACGTTAAAACTGTTGAAGAGCTTTTGTTGGTTAATTGACGATAGAATGCTCAAATTCAAAGCGATCTGCGTCTGTAGTGCAGGGAGTCAACTATTAATCGATCAAAACGATAAGCAAATGCTATAATTTGACGGTAGTTTATTTTGAATACGAGAATCTTCGACACATTGTGCGATTTCGCCAAAAGGATAAATCACTAGCCCATGTTTTCGAGAAGATGACGCTAACCAATTGCTAGAGCGTGCCCAATAATTTAATGAGGGCGCGCTTACCTCTGCTTTCTAATTAATTACCTCTTAAATTTAAAACGACGCCCGAAATTCTTGAAATCCCAAAAAGACGGGCAGTCCCCGATTCGCTCGTCTCTTGAATAGTTGTCATTGAAGTAACGAGGAATAAAAGTATCGTACCCCAGCCGGCGAGTGGTTATTTCTAAGTCCAGAACCGGACAGAACCGTAATGCAATTTTGTACTTTTCTGAAAGAATAAACCTCTCCGATGTTTATCCGGCCACCTATCACTCCGTTCTCTCCGTTTATTGTTCTAATAAGACTGTTATTTTATCCAATTCAAGTTCATCTTCTCCATCGATCCGTCGGAAGTCGCAGCTTCCGACAACCAACGCGACCAACCGACGTAAGGCAAAGGAAATTCACACCAAAGCACGTGTTTACAGAAAGAAGCTTGAAAAATCGTTAACAAGTCTTTTGCATTCGTCGACTTAGCAAACAGCTACTTAGAAGTGCATAAAAGAAAGCAACAAGATAAAATAGATTGCGGAAATAATATCTCGTATTAAAGAACCTCGCGACGAGAATGAAATTGTGATTCAGATTAACTCAAACGAGGTCATGCTAATCGAGAAGAGCATAAATTCAACAGAATAAAGAACGTGGATTCAAGGACAGAAAAATTTTTAAGGAATTCCCGTAAGCCTTATCCTAGGGCACTCTATCAGAAAACAGTGCAAATTTGTTAAATTTCACCGCTCAGCAAGTGGTCAAGAAAAATCGAAAATGATAAATTATTGGGTCAAATTTCTCTTCTTCGACCAAAAGAAATTGTCGCTATATCTTTGCAAAAATCTCGATTAATACGCGGTTATATGCAAAAATAAACATTGCCAATCGAAAGAGCAGTCTTGACTTCATATGGACGCCAACAAACAGCACAAAAATCGGCCCATTTGTTGCCGCTTTTTCGCCGTCGAATGTCGACCACCCTGCTTTTTTGGAGGAGGGCGATTACGTTTTAAGGCCGTAGCTAATGTTCACGGCATCGCGACAACTTTTAAGCCAGTAACCTTTGTTTGCCTATAAATTCTTGACATTTTAATTCTGTTGACGTCGTTTTTACGTTAGTTTAAAAGGTACTTATGCTTGATCAAAGGTGACCAAATCGACAAATTTTTGAGTTTTTTGACCTTTGATGGCACATATTAATTTTTTTAAAAACTTTCAAGATTTTTGAGCCAGTAACCTTTGTGCACAAGAGTCTTGAGTACATTTTAGTTTTTGTTACATTGAATTCTATTCGTTTTGAAGAGTACTTATTCTTACTCGAAGAGAGACAAGTCGACTAATTTTTGAGTTTTTTGAAGTTTGATTGCTCATCAAATTTTTAAATTTAGCTATTGAATCGATGCATCGCATCGGCAACATAGCTCAGCAGCACTGTATTGGAATCAAAAAACAAAAAGCGTTAAATTTCTTATGAAAACGCACTTAATCTTGCGACTGCAGATTTAAATCAATTGGAGACGAAAAAGCCTTTACGATCAAGAAATGAAGCCGGAACCTCAACCAGTCAACAGCAAGATCCTGCGAGTGACGACGAGTTCATGGAAGTTTTGGACCCGTATGAAGAACCCGGAGATTACCTTTCGATTATTATTTAACATTTCTATTTTCATATTTTCGATTAACAAATAAATTTTTCAGATTTAAGATTGTGATCGTTTATCGTAGACAGAAGGCCAAATTCCACTAACCAAAAGAACTCGTGCATTTTCCGATTAAATTTTCTTTCATTTTTATTTTGTTCAAAATTTTTTGGAGCGGTGAAATTTGATGGTTTATGGTGGAGTGTTAGGAACATTTTTGTAAAAAGGATAACAAGAAACCTAAAACTAAAGTTAATTTTAAGCGTTTGTATAAAAGAATGTAAGACGAAAATATAATCTCTAATTAACCAAGCGAGGTAGCTAACTCCAAACACCAGTCGACATACAAAATACACTTTACGACCGAAATTTGTCGTACGTAAAAACAGCCATTTCTATTGTGATTTAACCAAATGAACCCACTATTTACAGACAAGAAAAGGATTAAATGATAGTCAAACTACATGTGCAATTGCTGCGGAACACACCGAATGAACATGCCATAATAAACAAAGGTTTTCAGGTAACTCAGAAGCCTAAACACACACGAGCGTGTTCTACGATCAACCTTTTTCAATGATTTTTAGATGTTATTGTCAATGAAGACGATAATCTAACTGCAGAATATACAATTATATAACGATTATGTCGATTATAATTGCTTTTGTTGACCTCGCTCGAAAAAGGGCCGTTTGAAATGGCGCGGATTGGGTTTTAAATTGCCAAATTAATTGAACAATAAAAATGCAATTACTAGTGCGGACTTGAAACTAGTAGATGGACACAAAACAAACATTGATATACAATGGTTTTATGAAACTCGGAATACCGTTACGTCTTTTGACTCTAAAGGATCATTAATTACTTTTGGACAAACATTTTGACGATACGAAGAGCATATTAAGCACGAAAACTGAATGCAGCAATTAGCAAGGAAAGTAATTCAATAACGAAAGGAAGAAAAAATAAACGTAATGACGTGGAAAGTTGAAACGGAATGAAGTTTATACGATGATTAGTACCATGAAACTGTTTAAGCATACAACGACGAGTAAAAGCAAAACCGGAGATATAATCTGAAAAACAGTTATAAACGGATATTCCCATCGGGAAATTCCGCAACGCGCCTTACCACGTTCTCACACGTTTGTTGTAGCCATTCCCTCACTTTTCAAGCGAAATAAACTTTTGACGCCTTTTTTGCTCGACTAAATCAAATACACGGAAGTGCTATGATTATACGTGTTAGGGTCTAAGGGAAATACCGTTCCGAACTTGTTGTGGGCCTTGACACGACATTGACGTTTCCCTTCGACAATTGTCCCGCTTTCCGCCGTGTCGCGACCGCGAAAAGAATCAATAACTTTCCCCCTTTTTCTTCGCGGCACCTTCCGATTTAGGCCTTTTCGCACTCTCACTCATCTCTCAGAGCACCGCGTCGATCAGACGTCCCTGTTATTATTGCTTTTATTTCAATCTCTGTCTAATAAATTGTTGATTATTACCACTGCGACGATCGAGACAGCCGCTTGCTGTTTTTGGTTCTTTATTTTTTTCTCGGGCGATTTGTTTGTTGCCTCTGTTTTGTTCTCGTAACATAAACTCTGTATTTACTTGCTCGGTACCCAGACCCGAACAGTAGGTTTGTAACAGACTAGCAATAACCCACACTGCAATCCAATGGAAATTGAAGAGGCTGCTTTTAACGCTCATGATATACACTGCCCGACAACTAAAAGTGCAGTCAGTGATTCGATATGTTTCCGTTGTTGGATTGAGCTGAAATTTGGTCCAGTTATAGAGCAGTACAGGACAAAAAGATCGATGTACGTTTATTTTGTAGTGATACGAAATTGCGTATGTGAGACACAAATTTCATTTTTGAGTGCGACAACTAAAAGTGCAGTCTAATATCTTTGCAGATTTGCACTATGTTGTTGATGTTTTCTGACTTTTGTTCTTTTGTATATTGTTCATTATGTTACAATCTTTCTATTTCCAGGCTTCAGTATGTTAAGCGAAGAAGAACAAAAACATATTCGTGATTTGTACACGGAAGAAGGGAATTGCAACAAAGTGGCTGAAATTACTGGTTATTCGATTCACACCGTTCTGAAGTATCTCCACAATATTCCCAGAAAGGCTCGCAAAGCACCACCCGTCAAAAAGAAGCTAGATAAACGCCATCGTTCTCAGATTCGTCGACATGTCAATCACGAGCTCACTGTCGGTCATGTTGTTACGTCGTCCTCGATCAAAAGCGCTTTGAGTTTAGAATGTTCAAAACGTACAATCCAAAGAGCATTGAAAACCGAATCTTTTGTCTATGAAGTCCAACGGCAACAAATCCAATTGACCGCAAAACATCGATCTAAACGAATAGCCTTTGCAAAAACTTAAATCAGAATGCAATCAAACATCAGCACATGGATTTTTAGTGATGAGAAAAAGTTTAACGGCGACGGGCCCGATTTGCTAGGCACATACGCCTTCAAAAACAGACCGAATGTTGCTCGAGAGAAGCGTCAAGATGGTGGAATTGGAGTGATGGTCTTTGGAGCAATTGCGTCAAACGGTAAACTGTTTATAAAGGTATGTAAAGCATTGAAAGTTAATTCTTTCATTGAATTTCGATAGTTGACGGTGGATAAAACTCAGCTAAATACATCGAAGATCTCCGATCGAGTATTTTGCCGTGGTGCCGAAGACAAATGGGCGACGACGAGTTCGTGTTCCAACAGGACAACTGTAGCGTTCACCAATCCAGAGCAACGACCAACTTTCTTCCGCAAACGACGAGCAAGAAAATGGACGTGGAAATCGCCAAACAGCCGACTGAAGCTCGAACTGGTCTATGTGGTTGCCCGTTCCAAACAAACGATCATGGATGTTTCCGTTTTGGCAAGAAGCAACGCGAAAAGTGACCATCGAACAATCCGAGTGGTGCCCCGACTTCCGACGACTACTAAGTGGCACAAAGTTCAACCAAGAAAACTCCCGCCGAATTATGATCGACTCACTTTACAAGTCGCAATTCAATCTCAACTAACCGATTTAACTTCAGATTGCAACTACAAACAAGTGACCGACTCCATGAAAGAAGCAATGAAATTGGCACAACGAGCAATTCAACCGCTTCCGCGAATTTTGAGTGCCACCAAACAACTTCTGGAAATGCGAAACCGACTCAAAAGTGGAAACCAGCCTAATGGATCAACTTCATTCACGTCGATTTGCAAACTTGCCAGAAAGTCATTGGAAGAAGACCTCCGACAACACAAAATCAACGTTTTGGAAAGAGCGATCAAATGCAATCGACTAAGACGAGGAAGAATGGAGTTGGCGTACAAACGAAGACAAATGGCACAAGTCAAGAAGTCCGATGGAACGCTAACAACAACTTCCAACGAAATGGTCCAAGAGGTCACGCATTTTTACTTTAATTCAACCTCAACGAAACAAACCGTCCAATTCGAACGATTACCGCCGAAGAACTGAAATCAGCATGTGGAAGAATCCGTGGCAATACTGCTCCAGGATGTGACGGAATTCCATCTGCAGTCGCCAAGCACTGCGTTCCACTAATCGCGAATGAACTGGCAAGTTTTCTCAGTTCGATGTTCGAATCGTCGACTTTCCCAACCGATTTTGCGCACTCCACGACGATTCTTCTGTTTAAGAAAGGTGATGCTTTTGATCTTTCAAATTACAGACCAATAAGCCTCTTGACAACAATCTACAAAGTTGTCACAAGGGTCCTTACTGCTCGAGTGCGTGGAATTGTCAACCATCAGCTACCAGTGAAACAAGCGGGGTTTCGACCGGGATTTTCAACCATCGACCACATCATGTCAATCAACATTCTGATGGTGAAGTCAGAGAATGGAGGCGGCCACTTCACATGCTCTTCATCGATTTCAAGAAGGCGTTTGATACAATCAAGTTCGACTCAATTTGGATGGCTCTGGAACACTATGGAGTGGACGAACCAATCATTGGAATGATTCAGCAGCTCTACGCCATTGGTACCTCATCCGTCACGATTGGAAACACGTCAGCATCGTTTGCAACTCAACGAGGAGTGTGACAAGGCAACAGTCTCTCGCCACTACTTGTCATCATCACTCTACAAATGGCAATGGACAAAGTCCGGTGGCCAAATTGTGGAATCCAAATCGACGAAAGCCCAATCCAATACTTAGCGTACGCCGATGACATCGTGGTCTTCTCTTCAACAATCAATTCACTACAAGAAGCAACCAACCGACTGGCGAAAGAATGCTCAAAAGTCGGACTGGAAATCAACGAAAAGAAGACCAAACTGATGACTGCACCTAATGGACGAGATACCAACTTCAACGCACAAATTAAAGTCAACGGAAATCAAGTGGATACGGTGGACAAATTCATCTACTTGGGCCAACTTCTCACCCTTCCACGGAACCATGGGCGTGAAATTGGTAGAAGAACTGGAGCCGGTTGGGCGGCATTCAACAAAGCACGTGAGTTTTTGATCGACCGAAAAGTTCCGATGGAGCACAAACACCGATACTTCAACATGGTCATCCTCCCGTCGCTCACATATGGTTGCGAGACATGGGCTCTCAATAAGGATGCGCGAGTCAAACTCCGTGTGTGCCTGTTTTGCTCGAGTGGTGTCCTGACTAAGTTACTAGAAAGGTTTATTGGGTGCCATTACAATAAATAACAAGTCGTCCAGAGCAGGGGGAGAGAGAGACAAAGATCGGACGGCCGGTCATCCGCGGGCCGACCGGGAAAATCAGAAAGCCAAAAACACAAGAGTGCCGTGCGGAACTATCGAAGGACTCAACAGTGCCAAACAAAAATGGAACGACGAGTGCTCAACATCAAGAACACCGATCTCAAAGACCCAAATCACAAGTCAAGCGAATAGATCCGCAAAAGAACGAACTTCAACGACGTTGACGTTTCACCTCCGTCAAATCCAAATCCGAAAACCAAAAGGGGGTTTATTCGGAAGCCAAGCGAAAACAAAAAACTAAACAGAAGAAAACAAAACGGGGTCTATAAGGGGGTTGTGGAGTGGGCGCGAAATGGCTGGCCGACAACACGAAGAACGTTGGGACGTACCAGTGCTCAGTTGGACACCTGCACCAAAGCGACCAGGACCTGGAAGGTCAGCAAGAAGATACGAGGACGAATTTCGAGAAATTGCAAAGCAGCGATGGAGAACGAAAGTAGCAACCGACAAGTGGACTCATTTATTGTCTTCTCTCACAAACAAAGTTGTTGGTTAACGAAATAAAAACTTAAAGCTTAAAAACATAAACAGCTCGTTCATACAACAGCAAATACAGCTGTTCAATCACTACTTACAACACCGCACAAGACTGTACGGAGCTTGTTCGGACAAAACGAATTAATTACCAATCATAAAAGAACAGGAGAAATGGGATTTCCATATCATCTAATTAGCTGGTGTATTCTGCGGATACTACAAAACAACTGTTCCAAAATGCTCATCTACTTAGTTCAAATGAAAGTTTACTGATACCGATTCGTAGACTCATAACACTAACATTAATCTTAGACGGGAAATTTGAAACACGTTATTCTGCAGTAACTTACGTTAAAATATGAATATATAAGATTTGTTTGCCAAAGAAATAAAGATGACATAATCAAAAAACCTACGGAAAGTTTGATAACGCAAATCGGATATTTGTAGTAAAAAAAGGAATTGCTTGAGTTCGATGGAACAAATTGCTTCTGTTCACTGTAGGGTATGTAACATCGAAATGAAGGGCAATTTTTCTGATAGCCGATTGGTGTTTCGTGGACTAAGTGAAACTCAACTGATAACTAAGGCGTATTTGTGTCAAGTAGAAAGATCTTGGGAACTCACTTGACCGTTCTTCTGCGATCTGTAAACGTATTCAACGCAACCAAGAGAACATACGCACTGCTCACTGGTCGTGACATCGTATTGGACTTCACATCGTTCCATGGGTTATGCAAATTCGTTGATTTGAACTTCTTTTCATCAGGAATTTGAGTACTTAAGGTCAGTTGGGGTACTTTCGGGTTCATTTTCTTGCGATCAGCATGAGAAAACTGCTCGGCTGTTGTGTTCTTGTGTTTTTGTTCGTTGGAAGTTTCACAAGCACCGAAAAGTCAAAGAGCCCCGCGGTTGCTTCTACCGAGTGGTTCTTTACGGAATGGCGATTAGTATTTTTGCCTATGATAATCATCATGTAAGTTCTCGGCTTTAAACAATCGATTTGTACTTTCATTTAGATGTGTTGCGGCGGTAGGCATCGGCGTTCTTCTTTCCTGTTGTTGCTCGTCGAACGACAAGAAACCTACTCCGCCCCAAAATGCACCGGAACAACCGACTAAACAACCGACCGTTCAGAAACCAGCCGTTCAGAAGGATCTTTTTACAAAGGAGGTTGTCACCACCAAGGACGTTGCGCCAACTGTTGCTTTGATGCCCGTTGACGACGACACGACCATTTACAACATTGCGCCAATTCAGCAGCAGAATGAAAAGGAAACGAAAACCGGCAAAGAGGTTGCAGTTGAAATCAAAGAAACGATTTTCAACTGATTTATAGGTCAAAGAACAATCGAAGGCGTCGAAGAAGCAGGTCAAAACAGCAGAAGTTGGAAAAGCGGTTTGTTGATTTGACCACAAGGTTTTGTTGGTTTCAGGGTGAAAGCAAGGACAAAAAGAAGATCGACAAAAGTCCGGCTGCAAATCCACAAGGAGAACCGTCGAAGCCGAAAGCCAATGCTCTTGCGCCACCTTCTAGTAACATTTATGTACTAGTGAGTTTTTCATGATTATCAAATCAGCTTTCTAATCAATCTTTTCTAGATGGGCGATGTTCTCGACACTTGGAATTCAGAGGTTGACGACCCCAATTATGATCCAAAGAAGAGGGCTAAAGAGAAGGCAGAAGCTGCGGTCAAGGAGAAATCGAAAAAAACCAAGAAACGAGCAGCGGCTAAATGCAATCCCAATGAAAAAACCACTCATCGCAAAGATGACAAAGATCCACCGCCGCGTAATCAAGAGGTAAGTTCAACGGGAAGCCCACCATTGCCAGAAACTTTAGGAGTTCACGGCCCAAGACATTCCAACTGAGGTGGTTGCTCGTTGATTGCCAATTAACGGCTTTTTCTCGGTTTTGTTGTTGCGTTCACTGTGGAAAATAAACTGAGAGAGTGAAATTATGTTTGGCTAACAATTGCATCGCTAATTGTGACATATCGCTGATGAGTTTGTCCTCTGCGATCTAGCAAACAAGCATGCAATTTGCCTTAACAACTAAATCACGCACCAGTGGTGTTCATTTTTAGCGAGCATCAAATTGGTCAGTTTCTTTCGCTTGTAAATTCCAACTCCCGGCTGCCTGGTTAGATGCCGCAAGTTGACGAACGAGACGACCATTTGGCGCACTCAGAAGTGAGTCAACAATCCAGTTTCCGTTTCCGAATCTTTCAGTCTGTATCGTTAATTCGAACTGCAATCCCTATTCAACTGAGCGACTTTTCAGTGGAAATCAGCGGAGAAGTTTTTGGACGAAAATCCGAATTCCTGGTTCAACGTCAGAAATCGACTTCGTGGTCGAGAGTTCGATTCGAACCAACGACTGAAGTGCTGGAAGTAAGTGTTTATCGAAATTTTGTTTATCTTATTTTCAGGTCGTGAAGCGAACACGTGTGTTTGGCTTCTCGAAAGCGTCCGAACGTCAAATTCCGAATGCATATCGACGTTACGGTTCTCTACGAACTTTACACTCTGTTGGCGGATGGACCCATTCGAAACACCACCAATCGCAGTTGGTTGAAGTGAGTTGACTGTTTGAGCTCAATAACCAATCAGTTTAGCGGGGATCGAAACCTCCACGACGACCGAGAGACTTCGAGTTTTCACTCAACAGTTATTGCCCATCAGCGCAGGTCCCGAATGTTATCGCTTTTCCGATTCTGAAATCCGCCAATCCCACTCAACAGTTGGCAATGGAAATTGCTCTTCGTTGCTCAAAATTTCAAAATGAATTGGAATCTGATTTCCGTCCTCAAACTCAAAAGCAAGAGAACTCGACGGTCGATTCAAGTTCTCGATCAATCAGCAGTTCGACTTCGAAATGCGGTGGAATGTTCAGTCGTATTCGTCGTCGATTTTCTCGTTCAAAATAAAAACTTGAATTCATTGGTGAAGTCTGAGGTGTGTGTTTTCAAATTGGAAGCTCGGTTTTTCTGTTATGAGAGCAGCTCGGCTGCTTCTCGTTTGCCCAAAAAGCGGATGTTTCTTTCGATCATAGCAATCGCTTCAAATGGCGTCCACATGTTTCTGTGAAACAGTCAGGAGTTTCGGTCAAAAGCAGAAAACACGACGGCTGGTCGACTCTCAGACGTGGATTATCTTTGTTCGGTTAATAAGCGTTTTGATGGCGCGTAAATTGCACTTGAATGTGAGTTTCCAGTTGATTTTACTTTCGAGTTTCAGCGTTAAAAGTTGATTTGAATGCGATGCAATGTCCGGAAGTAGCGTTCAGGTTCAAGTGTAATAAAATGCCCGTTCAATCAAGTGCTATCAATTCATTTCTCAATGCAATTTACATGCGATATACGATTTGAGATGTTGAAATAACGATAGACAATGCAATTACAATGTGATATATACGCCTTTGAGTTGATTGTTGAAGTGCAATGGAAAATTTAGATGTTGAATCTTATTCGTAGGAATCGATACGATTGAGCGTAGAAGTTAAATCTCGTAGGCTTTAATCCAAATCTCATAGTAAAAGCTTGTTATTTTCTGCTTAAAATGTTTTTGAGCGCTGTCATCAGTTGCTATTGGTGAGTTGGATAATAGAATGTTAAGAGTCCAACGGTTAAGCATCCATTTGGTGGTGCAATTCCAGTTCAATTACATCTTTAGCATATAGTAAATAAGAGTGTTAGGACCAAATTAAAACCATTGCGAATAAATGAAGTCGGAATGACACAGAAACTTGAAAGATGCACCAACGGTAATGTTTTATTCTCAAATGAACACAAGAGTTTGGTAGCTCTCAAGTCACTATAAACTTATCTCATCTAATCAAACAAGGCGCCGAAAAATGTGGAAATTACATCGCTGAGGCAGTTGATGTGATTGAGCTAAATGGAAGTCTTTGCGCAAAATCTTGAATTTAAATAATAACTTCAGCTGGAGTTTCGGTACCGTTCATTAAGACTACTAGATCGCTAGCAACGTACAAGCTTTAACGATCCACAAGTCCGGAAGACTCAAGGGTTCTTATTTATTTTCGCGGCATAGAATGTGCGATTTAGATTATCTGAAACACGTTCTCGAAATAACGGATTGTGTTAAATGAAGAAATTGAACATTATTGGAAGTCGAGAAGACCCAGAAATTGCCTATTGTGCGTAAAGAAGTTCTCCTCGATCTCGAATTTGTAGACAATATACGATTGCTGCACGGAAAGAGATCTTCAAAAAGGGATCAATGGTAATCGAAGAGAAGAAAACTCGTCAAACGTATTTAGGACTACGGAATAACAGTTAGCACAGATGGTGCTCGAATGGACAAGATGCAATTGCGTTTATCACCACACTTTAATCGACACAAGCAGAAGCGCTTCCAAAAACATTGAAATAATTACCAACAGTTAGAAATTGAAGAGAAGAACAGACAGAAGAGTTTCAAGCTAAGACACACATTCTTCCGGTGGTCAACAAAACAAGTTGGATTTACTGAAATGCGCAAACAAAAGTGAACTGATAAGGGGAATAAAGCTCTTCTCAATAGATGAGTATTGTTTCTCTAATCCACAGATTTCCACAGCTCCTAGCGGAATCCTACGATAAGTGTTGGCCGATGTCCATCGATATATCGGATTACATTTTTCGACCTAATTGGTGGGAAACGTGTTTTTGAAGCAAAGTTGTAAGAAATATTTTAACGAAAATACATCAGTTGCTGGGCCGGAAAAAATCATCTTCGAGTCTTTCTTATGGAAGTTCGATAAGAAGTGGAAGTGCAACGACAACAACGTTCATGAGCAGCCAAACTATGCAGAACACTTAATTTCAAGTTGTTGTAGTTACCATTTAGTCAATGTGATGGAACCTTAGTGGGCAACTAACTCGACATTTACCTGTTCTATCGACTTCAATGAATAAAGAAAAATTGTGGATTCTGGATTGCTATCAAAATGAGATTCATCTTAAGATCACAATACCTCTTTAGTTTCAATTAGAGTTAAAAACCATGTCGTTAATGTAAGAGACGAATGTTTTGCATTCTTTAAGTACAAGTTTTCAGCCGTGTACAGATATTGTATTTAGAAGAAAAGTTTTCAGTTTTATGTGACCGCGCCGCTTTATAGAGACCATTTGATAAGTCGGTGAAATATATGATATCGAAAACTCACAGGTCAACGATACGACACTTAACTTCGATTCTAACATTGTACCTCTTGTGCTTCAGTTAAATCGTGTTCCATCGTTCATCATAGACAGTATCTCCAATGTGCTTTTGACCTTTTTGATTCTTCGACGATCACCTATGAGTTTAAAGCTGTATCGTTCGATTCTCTTGGTTGCCGCTTTCGCCGATGGATTTACTATCCTAATCTTCGGAATAAACCAAACGGTAGGTGATCATTGAGGATGTTTTCCAGCAGAATTTAGAATACACGGTCCATCGGCAATTGTCGCGACGAACGCGAACTTCGCATTTATTATCCATCTGCGTAAACTGCTTTTTATTGGGTTGTTACTAAAGTTTTGTCTGATTGCGCAATGCATTTTCTAAAATTGGAACGAAAGAAATTGACCGGTCGATTGGAAATTAAACGAAGTGTCAAATTTGATTTATTGGATCTGCTGTTTCTCGACATCGCTACTCCTGTTTCCTTGACTAATTTCGTCAAATGGGTCTCACTCGTGAACAAGTGCGACTTCTGCTTCTCAACGAATATCGTCTCCATCACTCGCCCGCCAAAGCCGCCGCCATCATCAACTTGGCACATGGAACGCGAACGACCACCGAGAGGACGGCATGTCGATGGTTCAAAAAGTTCGACGATGGACTCGAGGATTTGGCCGATCAACCACGAGCAGGACGTCCGCCAACGGTTCATCAACCGACGGTTCTCAACGCTGTGTCCAATCGACCTGCGCAATCAACTCGCGAATTGGCTAATGGTTGTTGCCATATAACCGTTTGGAGAACATTAAGACGAGCGGGCAAGCAATTCTTTATGTTTACAATCACTAATGGTTATTCTCGTTTAGGTCTCCGGCATCGACGAGGACGGTGGGTACCCCACGAGTTGACGGACCTGCAGAAGCAACGGCGAGTCCGGGCTGCCGAAAATCTCCTCCAGCAGCAACGTGCCAACCCGTTCGTCCACCGGCTCCTAACCTGCGACGAAACATGGGTCCAACTTGACAATCCATATCGCCGTGGGCAATGGTTGCGTCCCAGTCAGCGACCGGGTGGTACACCCCGGCCGAATCTTTTCCAAACAAAAGTTATGCTTTCTGTTTGGTGGAATCGGTTAGGTGTTGTGCACTGGGAGTTGTTGGACCGCGGGCAGACGATCACTTCGGAACTGTACTGTGCCCAAATGGATCGAGTCGCCGCCGCCCTTCGTCATCGCCACGACGTTCTACTGCTCCAGGACAACGCGCGACCGCACACCGCCCGAAGAACTCAACAGCACCTGAGGACTTTGGGTTGGACGGCCATCGAGCACCCGCCGTACTCTCCGGACCTTTCGCCAACGGACTACCATCTCTTCCGTTCGCTAAAGACGTGGATACGAGGACGCCGATTCAACGACGTCGATCATCTCCGCCGGTCCCTCAACTCGTTCTTCGCCTCCCGTCATCGATCCTTCTACACGCGCGGAATCACCCAATTGCCCGTACGGTGGCGCCGAACTATCAACTCAAATGGCGAGTATTTTTGATGATTTGTGTTAATTTTAATGAATGAATTCTAATCTACAACGAAAATCATACTTAGGACAGTAGGCAGCTGAACAACCGAACTTCGTTCACACACTTCCAACCGACCGGTCAATTTCTTTCATTCCTAATTTAGGTCACTCATGACGCAATCAGACAAAACTTTAGTAACAACCCAATAGTTTATGAATAATATTAGTTCATTATCGCCTCTTATATAAACTCACTGTCCAAACGCAATAAACACGTATCCATCTAATTAGTCGAGTAATCAGTCAGTGGACTAGTTTGTTATTGTGTCATCGCGACAACTACATTATCTCTAAATCTAATGTCATTGTTGTATTCTAATGTTCCAACTAAACGGTCTTACACTATCGAATACAAGTTGCAAGAAGTTTAAATGTTTTTGGAACTTCCGCGTAATTGCAAATTAAATTCCTTGTAGTAAACTTGTTTGTTTCCGCTTGTCCTTGAGGCCAATAAACACATCGGTTAAGCAATCGGTTGTTATCATCATTTGAACATCGAGTATGCTTAGAGACTTAAGAACAGTAGCATCGATCAGTGAGTCAAAATAGTCAGAAGTTGGAATAAAAACGATTCAAAGCCAACAGTTAAATTCATTGCGAACAGCGGAGAAATCGATTGATGTTAAGTGTGTTGCCGTTGAGGAGTCGGCCATTTCGCGCTTTTGACCTTATAGTTTGTTTACGTGTTTTTGAAACCATCGTGAGGTCTCGTCATTCTTGTGTTTAAGTGTCATGACCGAAGTTCGACCATCGAAACTGCTTCCACAAGCCGCTGCAACATTCTTTCAACATTTCATTTCTAATGACTGTCAAGTTTTGCCGCTACACAAACGCAAACGAGCGATCCGTTTGATGGTGGGTCCAACCTTCATTCTCATCTCTAGTGTTTTAGAACGTTTCGAAGAACTTCTGTTTGGCTGCTCAAGATGCTTTGCGCAACTCGGTGGTTGACGTTCGATTGGCGGCTGTTGGTGACAGGGAGCCGAACATGTGGATTCTTCGCGAATTCGAAACCCCGTTGCTGACCGAACAAACGGCACTCGCTGTCTTCAAATTAGCACGTCCAGAGATCAAAAAGCTCATCGCAGTGGAATATTCGCGTGGTCCGAGGAAAGCAATCGATTCGGAACTAGTTCTACGTCTCATTGGTAAGCTTACAATCGGACTTCCACACTTTCAAATTGCAGGTGTTTCGGAGTACGAGATCTGGAGCGATGCAGAGTACACGGACAATTCAGCGAAGTTGGCAGAGCAATTGAGTTCTGATGGCCATTTGAAGATGTTAAATTGCAAGTGGGGAAATTTGATTGACGATCGTGGATTGAAACCGTTGAACATCGAGAAGTTCTCGGCTGAGTTCGACATTTACAAGGCACCAGTGAGGCCAAAGGTTTTCTGAATGAACGTCCTTGATCATTGCAGCGTGATTTTGCAAAAATTCTGTATCACAAGTTCCGTCAAATCCGCTTGCAAATGCGTTGCTTCGAAGACGACAATGATTTCGACGAAGACAATCGTGACGTCCGCTATCGAGTTCCAATGATCGTGTTAAGGTAGCCGGAAGTGTTGTGAAACAATCATGATTTGTTTGTAGCAACATGGAAATCGTCCAACCATCAATCGAAGAGATCTATCTGGAAAACTTGGCTGATCGCTTTCAAGCGGATCAACCGTGGTTTCTGCCGTTGGAATTTTACAAGCACGTGCCGAACCTCAAGAAACTCTTCTATTCAACACATCGGAGTGGGATCAACAACTACTACGTAAGCTGTTGAATATCTCGAAGCTTCTCAACTTCTTATTTAGAATCAACCGCCGACTGCAGCGCTCCAGAAACTTGTCGACTTCCTCGTATTCATGTTCAAACACGTAAAAGAAGCACTTGAACGTGGATTTCAAACTCGATTCATGTTCGCAATCAACACGACGGTCTTTCTCAACGACAATCAGAACGAAAAGAGTTGGATGGAAGAGTTCGTGCGTTTGCCGATTTTTGCGGACTTCAACTGCGAATTAACGACGGAAGAGAAGATGAGGAACGATACGGACTTTCAATCAACTCCATCGTACGATCGATTCCCATGCAAATCGTGTCTAACTCCTGCACTAATCTGCACCGGTCAGAACATGAAGTTGTTCTTGTGGGGTCGTTTTGGTCAATTGATTGATGCGCAAAACATGTTCGACGACGAGGACATGGACGAAAACTACGACGATGAAGAAGGATGGGAAGATGAAGAAGGTTATTCCGAAGAAATGGAACACGAAGAAATTGAAATAGAAAAAGCCAACTAATTTGTTTTTTGTAATTTTTGCTCACTTGCATTATATCCTTCACAATTCCTAAGATACTCATAAAACCTACAAGATCTTGGTTCTCATTGAACAATCATTTTGCATTCGTTGAGATCGTTGGACAAAGCAGAACAAAGATCTTGAAGAAAACTTAAAGATTTATAATCACGATCGTTCCTTGAGTTGATGTTGAAGTCAATTCCGTCCGATAGTTGTTGCTTGCAAAATGATGATCAATTTCGTTGTCAGTCAGCAGTCAGACTCCGCCTTTTCTTTGCAGTTAGTCGACTCGTTCAGTTGAGTGCCTGTCGTGTGATCGCAAAAGATTCGAACCTTCTCGTTTGTTCTCATCTTCAGTTTCCTTTTTGAGCGCTCAAGTATCAACGAATAAGTAAAATGCGCATCCTCTAAACACCTTCAATCGCATCTCTCTTCTCACTACTCAAACCAACGACCTTAAAACCTTAGATCTTTTTTTCAACTCACTCCAACCATTCAAAACTTCAACCTTCATACTGTCGCTCAAAACACAAATTTTACTTTTGCTTGACCAAAACAACCTCACCAATCCTTCTCAAAAAATAAAAATTTAACACAAAATCTAACCTAACAACATTTCCGAGCGCTCACGAATGAACATTCAACAAAGACAAACATGAGGTGAGGACGAACAAGTGGAATAGGAGCAAGGGATCCAGTCATCAAACAATTTCTATCTTCAATTGCAAGAAACAACCCAACCACTCGGTAATCACCTTATTTTTGTTGCTTATCAACTGCGTTGGAAAACTTGAGCTCGACGTTCAGTTCTTTGACGAAACGACCAACACTTCGGAATCTCTTCAGTTTTCTTTGAGCGCTCTAAAACAACCGAATTGTAAGATTTGTTCGTTTGTGACAGATCGTCTGATGAGCACAGAGATAGTTGTCCGTTCGGTTGTTATGAACTGGCAATCTTTGTATGAGATCATTAGTATAGGAGAAAGATAGAGGGCAGTTGAGATAAAGCGAATATAGAAAGTGGTGTTATTTGTATTTCGTATTTATTGTGTAAACAAGAAGTCAAACACAATGCTACGCAACGTTCGGAGCTTGAGCTTCAGTTCCCAAGTTTGCGTTGATCGTCGGTTTAGAAGCATTTGGCTCCTGGTTCCTCGCTCGTGCCCGTCTTTTGCGACAATACCAGCAAACGATAGCCAATAGTTTTACAACAAGAGCCACAACAACTATCCTAAATGCCAACTTGTGATCGATACAATAAATGAAAACTTACGCAATGAAGATATAAATGAAATAGCTGTAATCGGCCTTTTCAGTGGGTGTGAAAATCTTCGCGTCCTGAAAACTGACATTCTTATTTTCTTGTGTTTGAACTCACGAAAGTCAGTCGCAACCCGGGAAGATCTTTGTCGGGGTTGTATTTGACTGCCACCTTGAAGCCCCCTTTCTCGCCCATTGATTCGAACTTCACCGAACAGGATATCGCAATGCCAGCACCGTAAGTAATCTTGTCCTTGGAAACCTGGAACGTTGTCGGAAGACGTGCGTTGGTGCCTGAAATTTAGACGTAATAGTGTTGTGAATAATTTGTTTACTTTCACGAATAAACGAGCCATCACCATTCTTGTTGGAAATCTTGCCTGTGATGTCACATCCGCCGACTGTCATTGTGAACCTGAAACAAGTGCAAATTGAACAGTTTTCAGCGCGTCAAGTACGGAGCCAGAGTTGCTACAATGTCCTTCGCGTAATCCATCTTGATGCTCAAAGATTCATCGTCGGTTTCGAGGTCGACGTTGAACTTGTTGCACTTGCCGTTGTAATTCCTGGAAAGAGGAGTCAAGAGGCTTGAGTCAAGAACTCACAAGGAACTGCCATCGTCCTCAAGACATTCTTTGCCCGAAGTAGCGATCGCGGTCGGCTTGAAGAGCAGGAAGAGCATGAAGCAGAGGCTCCAGCCCTCACAGCGACGACGGAGAAACATCAGAGAGCCCAAGAGCAAGGAATCGAGCTGCTGTCCGTTGAGAGAGAAGAGCCCTCGAATGACCAAAAACCTGAAATCTCGGACGGATATCAACTTTTGAATCGCTAATTTCTACGAATTTGCATCTTATGCATGTAAACAAGTTCGAATAACTAATTGTCCGAGAATTGGCATATCACAACATACGAAGATCTTGTCGTTTCTGAACTCCTAAATGACAACCTCGATTGAGAAGCCCACTGAGACATCTGGATGGGCATAACTTGTTTGCTTATACATTGATTAAGAGCAGTCTTTCGGATAAAAAGTTTATGTCTACTTGTGGTTCTATTGAACAATAAGGTCAAGACAAACGATGTTTTCTGTGTCGTAAAAGTGGTTGGAGTTTGCATTCAAGGTACCGTCGAACATTCTCAACAACGATCTCTGCGGTCAGAATGAAGAATGCGAAGCCACAGAGACCGAATCCGACAATTCCGAGCCCAGTGTACGGTGCCAATGCTAAAACTCCCGATTGAGATGCAAAGCTCGTGAACTCACTTAGAGCAGCAAAAATCGTATGTTTGGGGCACTTGTTGTTCCATTCAGCAAAGTTCAAATACTTCGAAGTGATTACACGGATCTTCGGTCTGTTGTTCAGAATCGCTCGATTCAAAACTGGAAGTAGCAGATGATATGGTCGTATCATTAAATGACTGCCAATCACCGGCATGTTCTCTTCGATTGCAAAATCCAAACAAAAACACGACAAATTGGCAGTTCAATGTGTGACTTGATTGCATCTGATCAATTTCTGATCTCGAACTACAACCTTCCGTTCTTTGATTTAACCTGGTGATTGCAAAGTCGAGTGCTTGTGTTTTGGATGTCTCTTGAGCTTTGCTCTCAATGTTTTCGATCAACTCATGACCTTCTGATAATCAATGAACACCTTTCGATATGTTCCAGCACGATTTCTCTCGAAAAGATTCGACTTGTGAGACACGGAAATGAAGGTGTATCTTTGGATACTCTCAATTTATATGTGTGATAACATAGAAACGATAATCGAATTCAGCATTCACATTTTCATGTTTATTCGGGCTCAAACAGTCAATCAAACGGAGAGCAGTCAATTGTTACTTGGTGGCCATTTCAAGCCACGTTCGTTAGCGAGCATTCCGATGAATCCAAAGAAATAGCAGTCGGTGGGAAAAGTCGGGGCTTTCCTTGCCGGATTCGTCTGAAAACAACCCTTGTCAGCATTCGGGTTGAGTAACCTACGTAGTCCGCGTCAGCTTTCCTGATCTCGTCGTACCAGGGACCCAAAGCATTTAAGGTTTCTTGAGTGATCGGGTGTCTGTTGGAGTATTCAACGAGCTCTTCGTAATTGTTAAGGTAATGTTCGCGAACGTATTGCTTGTACGCTTCAGTTGGTGCAGTTTTTGGCCACTCTCTGTCCCAGCTCCTCGGGTTTTCTTTCTGAAATAGTTGAACGGCTAACTGATTGGGATTTCGGAAACTTACTGGCGGCGGTGCTGCCTCTCGTGCTTCCTCTCGTGGCTCTTGTCGTGGTTCTTCACGTACATCTTGTTTTGCCACATTTTGAGCCGGGTCGGCCTCCAAATCGCCCATCACCGAATGTTCTGATTTAGTTTTGTCCAGTTTGAGCACAGACGCCTCATCTTGGTTCTTGGTTCCATCTCCTTCCTTCGATGTTCCCGGCTGGTTTTCCGTCGTTTTCTTGGCCACTGCACCGCCCTCTTCTGCCGCCTTCAACTTGCCATCTTTCTTCTTGTGCTTCTTTGATCCCTTTGAGCTTTTCGATCCCTTCGAAGTGTTCGATCCCCGCGATAGCTTATCGTTGCTAGAAGTCTTCTTGGCTCGTGGTGTTTGCTTCTCCTTCTCTTGCTTCTCCTTCTCTTGCTTCTCTCTCTCTTCCTTTTCTTTCTTCTTCTTTCTGCTTCCTTCTCTCGTGCTTGCCTTTCCATGTTCTGCACAATCAGCTCGCCAGTGTGGTCGCGTTCGGTCGACTTGCTCTCCTGCGCTTGAACCGGTAGCGGTGGAGCGGCCCGTTGTTCCGGAGCAGCTTCCTGGCCGACGTTTGCTGGTTGCGGAGCAGCTTGCTGACCGACGTTCGCTGGTTGCGGAACAGCTTGCTGACCGACCGTGCTTTGAGTCTTGAGAGCAGGTAGCGGAGCGGCCATCGTAGTGTTGGACGAGACTTGAGATGCGTTCGTGGTGCTGAGCTTTGAAGTCGCCGTCGTCAGATCGGTCGTAGAAGTGCCCGCTTGTAGAGCAGCGTCACGATTCGCGATGTTTTGGCGCCTGCGATAGCATAAGTAAAAGATGATACTCCCTACGATGAGCACACCCGCAAGACTGAAACAAAATGGACCTTCCAGTAGTTCGTGTTGAACTCACACGCCGGCAATGCAAACGTAAATGCGCCATCCACTCCACGACCAGTCACTTTCCTCTTCACGATCTCCAATGAACTTCGCGTTGTCCTAAAGAACAGAAGTTGTACAATCGAGATTCTGAACTCACGAAAGTCAGTCGCAACCCGGGAAGATCTTTGTCGGGGTTGTATTTGACTGCCACCTTGAAGCCCCCTTTCTCGCCCATTGATTCGAACTTCACCGAACAGGATATCGCAATGCCAGCACCGTAAGTAATCTTGTCCTTGGAAACCTGGAACGTTGTCGGAAGACGTGCGTTGGTGCCTGAAATTTAGACGTAATAGTGTTGTGAATAATTTGTTTACTTTCACGAATAAACGAGCCATCACCATTCTTGTTGGAAATCTTGCCTGTGATGTCACATCCGCCGACTGTCATTGTGAACCTGAAACAAGTGCAAATTGAACAGTTTTTCAGCGCGTCAAGTACGGAGCCAGAGTTGCTACAATGTCCTTCGCGTAATCCATCTTGATGCTCAAAGATTCATCGTCGGTTTCGAGGTCGACGTTGAACTTGTTGCACTTGCCGTTGTAATTCCTGGAAAGAGGAGTCAAGAGGCTTGAGTCAAGAACTCACAAGGAACTGCCATCGTCCTCAAGACATTCTTTGCCCGAAGTAGCGATCGCGGTCGGCTTGAAGAGCAGGAAGAGCATGAAGCAGAGGCTCCAGCCCTCACAGCGACGACGGAGAAACATCAGAGAGCCCAAGAGCAAGGAATCGAGCTGCTGTCCGTTGAGAGAGAAGAGCCCTCGAATGACCAAAAACCTGAAATCTCGGACGGATATCAACTTTTGAATCGCTAATTTCTACGAATTTGCATCTTATGCATGTAAACAAGTTCGAATAACTAATTGTCCGAGAATTGGCATATCACAACATACGAAGATCTTGTCGTTTCTGAACTCCTAAATGACAACCTCGATTGAGAAGCCCACTGAGACATCTGGATGGGCATAACTTGTTTGCTTATACATTGATTAAGAGCAGTCTTTCGGATAAAAAGTTTATGTCTACTTGTGGTTCTATTGAACAATAAGGTCAAGACAAACGATGTTTTCTGTGTCGTAAAAGTGGTTGGAGTTTGCATTCAAGGTACCGTCGAACATTCTCAACAACGATCTCTGCGGTCAGAATGAAGAATGCGAAGCCACAGAGACCGAATCCGACAATTCCGAGCCCAGTGTGTACGGTGCCAATGCTAAAACTCCCGATTGAGATGCAAAGCTCGTGAACTCACTTAGAGCAGCAAAAATCGTATGTTTGGGGCACTTGTTGTTCCATTCAGCAAAGTTCAAATACTTCGAAGTGATTACACGGATCTTCGGTCTGTTGTTCAGAATCGCTCGATTCAAAACTGGAAGTAGCAGATGATATGGTCGTATCATTAAATGACTGCCAATCACCGGCATGTTCTCTTCGATTGCAAAATCCAAACAAAAACACGACAAATTGGCAGTTCAATGTGTGACTTGATTGCATCTGATCAATTTCTGATCTCGAACTACAACCTTCCGTTCTTTGATTTAACCTGGTGATTGCAAAGTCGAGTGCTTGTGTTTTGGATGTCTCTTGAGCTTTGCTCTCAATGTTTTCGATCAACTCATGACCTTCTGATAATCAATGAACACCTTTCGATATGTTCCAGCACGATTTCTCTCGAAAAGATTCGACTTGTGAGACACGGAAATGAAGGTGTATCTTTGGATACTCTCAATTTATATGTGTGATAACATAGAAACGATAATCGAATTCAGCATTCACATTTTCATGTTTATTCGGGCTCAAACAGTCAATCAAACGGAGAGCAGTCAATTGTTACTTGGTGGCCATTTCAAGCCACGTTCGTTAGCGAGCATTCCGATGAATCCAAAGAAATAGCAGTCGGTGGGAAAAGTCGGGGCTTTCCTTGCCGGATTCGTCTGAAAACAACCCTTGTCAGCATTCGGGTTGAGTAACCTACGTAGTCCGCGTCAGCTTTCCTGATCTCGTCGTACCAGGGACCCAAAGCATTTAAGGTTTCTTGAGTGATCGGGTGTCTGTTGGAGTATTCAACGAGCTCTTCGTAATTGTTAAGGTAATGTTCGCGAACGTATTGCTTGTACGCTTCAGTTGGTGCAGTTTTTGGCCACTCTCTGTCCCAGCTCCTCGGGTTTTCTTTCTGAAATAGTTGAACGGCTAACTGATTGGGATTTCGGAAACTTACTGGCGGCGGTGCTGCCTCTCGTGCTTCCTCTCGTGGCTCTTGTCGTGGTTCTTCACGTACATCTTGTTTTGCCACATTTTGAGCCGGGTCGGCCTCCAAATCGCCCATCACCGAATGTTCTGATTTAGTTTTGTCCAGTTTGAGCACAGACGCCTCATCTTGGTTCTTGGTTCCATCTCCTTCCTTCGATGTTCCCGGCTGGTTTTCCGTCGTTTTCTTGGCCACTGCACCGCCCTCTTCTGCCGCCTTCAACTTGCCATCTTTCTTCTTGTGCTTCTTTGATCCCTTTGAGCTTTTCGATCCCTTCGAAGTGTTCGATCCCCGCGATAGCTTATCGTTGCTAGAAGTCTTCTTGGCTCGTGGTGTTTGCTTCTCCTTCTCTTGCTTCTCCTTCTCTTGCTTCTCTCTCTCTTCCTTTTCTTTCTTCTCTTCTGCTTCCTTCTCTCGTGCTTGCCTTTCCATGTTCTGCACAATCAGCTCGCCAGTGTGGTCGCGTTCGGTCGACTTGCTCTCCTGCGCTTGAACCGGTAGCGGTGGAGCGGCCCGTTGTTCCGGAGCAGCTTCCTGGCCGACGTTTGCTGGTTGCGGAGCAGCTTGCTGACCGACGTTCGCTGGTTGCGGAACAGCTTGCTGACCGACCGTGCTTTGAGTCTTGAGAGCAGGTAGCGGAGCGGCCATCGTAGTGTTGGACGAGACTTGAGATGCGTTCGTGGTGCTGAGCTTTGAAGTCGCCGTCGTCAGATCGGTCGTAGAAGTGCCCGCTTGTAGAGCAGCGTCACGATTCGCGATGTTTTGGCGCCTGCGATAGCATAAGTAAAAGATGATACTCCCTACGATGAGCACACCCGCAAGACTGAAACAAAATGGACCTTCCAGTAGTTCGTGTTGAACTCACACGCCGGCAATGCAAACGTAAATGCGCCATCCACTCCACGACCAGTCACTTTCCTCTTCACGATCTCCAATGAACTTCGCGTTGTCCTAAAGAACAGAAGTTGTACAATCGAGATTCTGAACTCACGAAAGTCAGTCGCAACCCGGGAAGATCTTTGTCGGGGTTGTATTTGACTGCCACCTTGAAGCCCCCTTTCTCGCCCATTGATTCGAACTTCACCGAACAGGATATCGCAATGCCAGCACCGTAAGTAATCTTGTCCTTGGAAACCTGGAACGTTGTCGGAAGACGTGCGTTGGTGCCTGAAATTTAGACGTAATAGTGTTGTGAATAATTTGTTTACTTTCACGAATAAACGAGCCATCACCATTCTTGTTGGAAATCTTGCCTGTGATGTCACATCCGCCGACTGTCATTGTGAACCTGAAACAAGTGCAAATTGAACAGTTTTCAGCGCGTCAAGTACGGAGCCAGAGTTGCTACAATGTCCTTCGCGTAATCCATCTTGATGCTCAAAGATTCATCGTCGGTTTCGAGGTCGACGTTGAACTTGTTGCACTTGCCGTTGTAATTCCTGGAAAGAGGAGTCAAGAGGCTTGAGTCAAGAACTCACAAGGAACTGCCATCGTCCTCAAGACATTCTTTGCCCGAAGTAGCGATCGCGGTCGGCTTGAAGAGCAGGAAGAGCATGAAGCAGAGGCTCCAGCCCTCACAGCGACGACGGAGAAACATCAGAGAGCCCAAGAGCAAGGAATCGAGCTGCTGTCCGTTGAGAGAGAAGAGCCCTCGAATGACCAAAAACCTGAAATCTCGGACGGATATCAACTTTTGAATCGCTAATTTCTACGAATTTGCATCTTATGCATGTAAACAAGTTCGAATAACTAATTGTCCGAGAATTGGCATATCACAACATACGAAGATCTTGTCGTTTCTGAACTCCTAAATGACAACCTCGATTGAGAAGCCCACTGAGACATCTGGATGGGCATAACTTGTTTGCTTATACATTGATTAAGAGCAGTCTTTCGGATAAAAAAGTTTATGTCTACTTGTGGTTCTATTGAACAATAAGGTCAAGACAAACGATGTTTTCTGTGTCGTAAAAGTGGTTGGAGTTTGCATTCAAGGTACCGTCGAACATTCTCAACAACGATCTCTGCGGTCAGAATGAAGAATGCGAAGCCACAGAGACCGAATCCGACAATTCCGAGCCCAGTGTACGGTGCCAATGCTAAAACTCCCGATTGAGATGCAAAGCTCGTGAACTCACTTAGAGCAGCAAAAATCGTATGTTTGGGGCACTTGTTGTTCCATTCAGCAAAGTTCAAATACTTCGAAGTGATTACACGGATCTTCGGTCTGTTGTTCAGAATCGCTCGATTCAAAACTGGAAGTAGCAGATGATATGGTCGTATCATTAAATGACTGCCAATCACCGGCATGTTCTCTTCGATTGCAAGAATGTTACAGTAATCCACTGCACGATAGTAAACTTCCTTCATCGGTCTGTAAATTCAATTGTAAAGCTCAGGACATCAAGCTTGTTTACTTGTTGGAACATCACTCCCTTGTCATGGACAACCAAATTCAAGCCTTCGTCTCGATCTTGAACGATTTTGGTCGGATTCGATTTCAACGCCTTTCGTATCTCTGCGTAAGGAAACAAATCGGAAGTGTTGATTCGCTCGTAGAACCAATTTAACGGATCGTTAGTGACCAGAAAATGCTCTCCAATTTCGATGCTATGGACCAATTGAGCAATCGGATCGGCAACATGTGGCATAGGCCGAATGATGGACGCCAAAATGAACGAGCCGAACACACCGAGTAGAATCGAGCATTGAAGTATCGAATACAAGCAAACAGAAAATGAACCACAGAGACATTGGAAATTGACCTTTTCCGGTTGAATCAATTGCAATCGAATAACCTGCCAACCGCACTACAACAACTGTCTAAAGACGAGCGAAAATGACTACCTCAAGAACACTGACAGGCTTCTCTTTCAATGTGTAGGCTTCGAAACGGCGCACCAGCACACAGAAGGCCCATTGAGCCAAAACTGCGGCCGCGAATAAGAGCCAAATCTTCGTATCATAGGTCCTGAAGAATGACCACATTTGTGTCAAATTGTGATCTCGCTTCTGTCTCAGAAGCCTAGTGTGCACCTAAACATTCAATTTAGCCGGAACCAAAGCTCGTGCTAACTTACATAGTACATAACTTCAGTAAACGCGAAGATCGTCTGACGGTGTTCTGTTCGCTGAAATCCCATTGCTATCAAATCCAAGGTGTTGTTCAGGAGCATGTTCTCTAATTCCGGTAGACCAAAAGTTGCATCCTACAAGTCGAACTGAAGTGTTTTACTGTCAAATGAGATTACTGATTTCACGTAGCCCAGTAACTCATAGGTGATCGGAACTATTTTCAAATTGGCATCGTGAGCTAGAAGGCTCAGAATCTGAAGCTTTGAATCTATTGACGATAAAGACTTCTACCTCAACAAGAAGGCCCGGGAACTTGCAATGCTTTGTTGGATGTAATGTTGGAAACAAACGACATTCGCTGTTAACGGCGGGAAAGTAAGGCGGAAAGAATACTCTCAGTTCTGTATGATTCATTTAATTGACTTCGATCACAACAATATAGTGCATAGGCTTGAGGACACTAACGAATGGCTTCTTGTTTAACTAAAAGTAGCAATCGGTAGTTTGACGACGAGATCCACTTGTTTTGGCTGCTTAAGCGGAAGTATTGAATTTTGCTTCAGCACATTCAAAAACGTTGACAAACAAAAGCCAAGGAATGGTACGACGAAATATGTTATGAAATTGGTGACAACGAAAAGTGTGGAATCGGATTTTTTTGCAGTTTCATTTCGGTCAGGCTTCCGTTCATTTTGAACACGCTGTATCGACGTCGTCCATTCCATCGCAGCCAACGCATCGCCGTTCTTCTGTACGGACGAATGAATAAGGCCGTCGAAATAGGACAGAAGATGAAGGACAAGTTCATCAGAATCGAATACAAGAAACCGAACCACGGGAAATCGGCACAGAGTTGATGGCGTAGGCCGTGTAGCCGGAAGGGAAGATATACGATAGAAGTGGGAAGAAGGCCTGAAAATAAAGTGGCTTCAAGATTTATTTTCGCTCCTACATTGAACATCAGCACTCGATCCATAGCACGGTTCAAACGACGCGTAGTCGTCGAAATGGTTGGTCCCGATCGCAAGACCCGTCGAATTCGAAAGACACAGAAAACAATGATCGAGTAGTCGATGAGCATTGTAATCGCAAAAATTGCATGAATATGCGAAGGCACCTTATTGTCCTACGATCCAAGATAAACGTGAATTCGAAAGTCCACTTAGCACTTCGAAGATTTCCGTTTTGCTCAACTGAAATCCCACGTGCTTCAGAATCAACACTCGATTCTCGATTGTACGTGAATTCGACGTTTCGAACAAACTCATTCCTTTCACAACAGAGAAACTGTAGAGGAAAAACGAACAGATCGGGACCGAAGCGTAGAGAAAGAACGGCAACGACTTTGGCGGCGTTCGACTGAGAAGATGGAGATTATTTCACCAGAAACAAACTCACTTCTTGACTAAATGTAGCCGATACAAGAACATGTACGTGGCAAACGGCCAACAAGTGATCGTTGAAACCGATGCGGCGGTTATGATCGTTGAATTAAGGAATTGGTTCGAGAAGTGGAAGCCGTTGTTCGCAAATGTTAGCAACCGTCCATGGGTTATGTACGGCATCTGAAAGGCCCTTCATTCAATGATGGCTGTTGCCAAGATTGGATGTGTCAATTGACATGTGATATTTCAGTTTCTTCAACTAACTCCGAAGTTCAACGGTATTTTTGATCGAGCACTTGTGCTCCGATGACGTTCGATTGTTTTGATGCAAAGACAAAAGTTACTGAACCTACGGGCATCGACAGGAAAGTAATGGAACAGTAAAACGTATCGAGCACCGCAGCAAAGAGAACGATTCCACGGAAATTGGACAGCGAATTCGAATTGACGAGAATAATCGAAATCAAAAGGAAATTGGCAAGAAAGCCGAGAGAGCACGTGCAAACGGTTATAACTCCATGGACCACTGAAATCAACTGCCTGATCTGAAGTCAAACACGTGAACTCACCCAACAGGTAGTTGCGATCAACAGCTGGATCGTCAAATTGAACGATCTCGTTGCCGCTCGAATCCACGCTAAACAGTTCGTTTCCATCTTGAACCAAAAAACAAACCCAAACGAATCAGCTTCTGTGCCACGAACCCTTCGGATTCGATTAGCTCGTCAAAATATTTTTGCAATAACAGGAAAACTAATTGGATAACACACGACTAGACGTCCGTAAATATGCAAATTAAGTTTTGACATCGTTAACATCATTAGTGAATTGAGGTCCAAACACTTGAAGGTTCAATCGATTACCTTGTTCTATTTCTCGACTACATGGCTACTGTCTATTAAGCTCGGGTCGAAATGAGATTACATGCATTAGTTTATTAAAAGTTCGCACATTGGTTCACAACGTTTTCATTCAATCCTTGAGGACATTTCCCGCGAAAGACCACTCTTCGAAGTTGCATTCGTTGTTTCCACGACGAATCTTAAAGAAACCTTTGTCTCCCCAATCAACACCCCATGAGTTCGCAGCTAAAAAGAACTCTTAGACAGGATAGTGGATTGAAAACTTACCGAGCCAGTACTGAGTTCCATTATCAACACCCCAACCAATGAGCTGAAATTCACTAAGCAAACCAAATTTTTTTCTTCGACTCACTCGAACTGCATGTCCACCAACATAGTTGCCACTGACGTGTTGGTAGATTCCCGACTTGTAGTTATAGAAATCGTAGTAGACATCGAATTGAGCAACGATCGACCCGTTGGCCAAAATCTCCGCTTGAGCAGCCGCTGTGTTGTTGTAGAAAATCTTATTGTATCCCCCTTTCTTCTTGTCATTTGGATAAGTTGGAGATGTGTACGATGCTTGGCAACTCTTTTTGCACGTTCGATTTGCTGGTGGAGATTGTCCTGGAGCAACTTCGTAGGGTTTGCATCCTTCGCCTTAACAGACTTCTTGAAGAGTAGCTATTTCGACTTTACCTCCGTATTGTCCTCCGGTTACAATGCCTACAGTGTCGAACCAATCGAAAGCTTTGTAAACATAGCCGCCGTTGCAACTAGAATACACAGAACATAGAAAAGATTCCATTGAACAGTTACTACCCGTTGTCGGAAGGAGTACAATTGAAACAACAACTGACAATGTCCCACGAGCTGATCGGCAATTTTGCAGTTCCGTTGTAGAGAATACAACGGCGATCTTGAATAACACTAGCGGTGGAAACAGCCCAACACGATCCACAACCTTAAATGACGTGTCTATAAAGACAACAAGCAGAAGACTTGCTCGCTTGATTAGGAATCGCATTGAAGGTTCCATTGCACTTCGGCCATTTGGTTCGGACGTCAAAAGAAGTTGGAATGCTAACTGCCGACGTTAATTGAGGGCCTTCGGCCGGTTGTTGTTTTTTTGAATATTGCTGCTTGCTCGGGAGTTGGCGAAAGAGCACCAAGGAATTGACGAAGATCTGCGATGCTCAAGTTTTCGAAACGTGGATAAACTTGGGCCTGAAAACCGGTTAGGTGATCATTGGAACTCGAGACCAACTTTGAATGTTGTGGCCTTGGAGTTGATGAAATCCACAAGATCCTTTCCGATAGGAAACTTCACATCGATGAGGTTTCCTTTATCCGACGGCACTAATTGAGCTGTCGCAACGGAGAGAAGACTCACAAGTACGATCAGAGACATTTGGATTGAACGATTGGAGTGTGAAGAGAAACCGATTCTATCGTCTTTTTATATCAAACTGTTGGTTCCTGGTGTATGTCCGGATGCAACAAAAAGCATATGGTTGGAAGGCAAATTTGCAGCAACCTCCTGATTTTCGATCAGATCACCGCCGTCGACCCACGCAGCAACTGTTTTGTGATCTGAGTTCGAACGATTACCAACCGATTATGATCGCTTTGCATAAATCACGTGGGATTATGTACAGTTGGAACTTCCTATCATACCAATTGCCATACGGTCAGTTAAACGCTTCGATTCTTTTTCTAACTTCATTTTTAGTGCAAGGATCAATTTTTCGTTTGAATTTACTTTCCGAGTTATATCAAGGAAATTTTATCTGTTGTGCACGTCGTTAAGGTAAAGATTGTTATAAGTGGTTTAAGTGAATTCAATTGCAATAGTCGTATGGAAATGGTGGTTGAGTTCAATGTAACGTGAATGAACATTGAAACTATTGATGTCGTTGCTGAACACGGCACTTGTATACCACGGTGAAAAGCGATGCCTCGCCTGCCATCTTGCGCAATGTTGGTTCTTTTTCGTCGGGGAAAAACTGAAAGAATTTGCGTGTCCACACAGAATCTTGTTCACTCACTTTATACGCATTGCACAGATTTGCGATCAGCAGGAATAACTTCAGTCGGGCCATCGACCCTGCTAACACCATTAGATGTGAGCGCGTAATGGACATAAACGAACCCAAATACACCATTTCGTTCAAACCAAACGGCGTTAGATCGTCACAACTTTTCAGCTTTCTGTTTTCGTTGATGAACCAATCGAAATTGAATTTCTTGGGTTCGACGAAAACCTGCAAAGCAATCAATAGGACGAAATCAGAAGAGCTCTTGCCTTTGCGTCACTCGTTAAAACGAAGACTTGTGCGAGAATAACCTGACGTCACAAATAATGCAAATAAGCGTTTATGCAGCTTACCGTCTCTTTGGACAACAAGCAATCTCCAACCTCGACTTTGCATGTGGTCTTTCTCGAAATATTCTGTCCAGCTATGTTTGCACATCTACAGGATTGTTGTTGACATTTCAGTGCAAACTAAATAATACCGTTGAATTTCCTGAAATCGACTTACGATTACAGTTTCTTTATTGCTCTTACCATAATAACAGAATTCGTGTCGCGCAAAGCGTTTTTGTCGGGCATTGTGATCAATGGATCAGAGCCAATGTCCCGATCTAACTCTTCGTGCAATTTTTGTCGGACTTCCGGATATCGAATAAGAAGCGCAAAAGCCCAAGTCGCAGTGGTTGAAGTGGTTTCCTACAAAAGAAGTTTCGATTGTATTTCTCTCAACCCACTTCCCCAGCGAACCACAAATCGAAACACACGTTCCTTAACTGCCTACGACTAAACCTCAATTATTTCAAGTAAACAGATTGTTAACTCACGTAAAACAATGACCTTGAACTTCCATTTTCTCTAGTTTCGCTTGACCCAACAAATAGGCATCAATGGTTCCTGAGATTGAAATAAATCAGATTGAACGAATCGAAACACACCGTAGATTCTTCTTCGAGTCACTCCATCGAAAGTCTCCAGTGCCGTTCGATCTGCGCATTTTTCGTCCTCTTGAACAAACATTTTCTGCATTGTTTTGTAGTTGTTGACTGTCACATCCTTCATCAATCCAAGCCAATAAGTGTATATGCTCCCATTTTGCTCACGCCATCTGAATTCACTTAGAGGCAATTCACTGATCACTTACTCCAGAAACTGATCTTCCCGTCGTTCCAATCCCAAGAACGTGTGTGCATTTCCGATGATTGGCAATGACAGTAGTCCATTCAGATAACCGAGTCTACTCCAACGAAACTGATGAGCAACAAAAACAACGAAACCAACGAGCAACAAAAGAGACAACATCAAGGCATTTGAACGACAAGGATCGTTGGTTCTTTAATAGGATGCTCAGATAATGGAAGAAGTTCAAATGAAGTCTCCTTTCACTTGCAAACAAAGAACATTTGCACCTTACGGTTTTCAGGAAGCGAACTCGAGAGCAAGCGAACTGATTAGGCTTATTGGCGGTGCTTCGAAATCGTAATCGAAATGCGAAATTACGAACCAAAAACAAGCAGAGTTTCTGCGCTCAGTTCAACTGGACGATAGTGATGAGCACAAGTTGACGATCAATGCTCACAAACTACAAGCTCACATTCGCTCATTGAAACTTTGTTTTGAAGGATTAAATTTTGAAGTAAACATACTAATGACTTACCATAAGCGATCATCAACCAAAAAGATTAAACAACAATTTTTTGTTGAAACAACGCAGCTGAACGTTTGCAATCGACAATCATAACCTATGAATCAACTCGTTTGCATTGCACTGTGCAGCTTCGAAAGGAGGGTATTTTGTCGACAGCTGTGCCAACAAGCGACAATAGCCAAGTATATTGATATTCCGAAAACTCGTTGAAACGTCCACAAAGATGAAGAAGAAAGGCGCAAACGCGTGTCTTATGGTCACAAATCGTAACATGATACTTTTGGCCGACCCTTCAACCACGCATCGCTGATTAAACAGACAAAAGTCGGGATATAAACGAAGGGCTTTAGAACTTTTGTACTCATTAGTACTTTCAATCCAATAATCATTAGATTGTGAAAATGAGAGATCTAGCTTCTTTCTTTCTCATCTTCCTCGTCTCTTCGATCAATGCTGAAAAGTCGCGTACAATCAACCGCAACGGCTTTCAACTAATAGTAACCGACAACAACTCCGGAATTCCAATGTTGACTCAAAAACGAATGATTAATGTCTTCTTTCGAGTTTATCCGAAGATAGTCCGCGAATTCAATCCGCAAGCCGTTCGCACCGTCAAATTCATTTTCGAGCAAGATCTAGATTTCATTACCGAAACCGGTCATGATACAATTTGGTTCCGAGGCAAGTATATGATTTAGCATCCAAACGACGTCGACGCTGTGACTCACGAAGGGATGCACGTCGTCCAAGACTACAAGAACGCGAAGAATCGTCGCGGTTGGATAATCGAAGAAATCGCCGACTTTGCACGATACAAATTTGGAGTTGCAAACAACAAAGCTGGGTGGAAAATCACAGCCCCGTCAAATGGCCAGAAGTACGACGCCGGTTACACGGTGACTGCCGGTTTTTTGGTTTGGATTGAACAAAACATCGTGGAATCGTCAAAAAGTTCGATTCAATCATTCGCAACAACCAATACGAAGACAACAAGACCTGGAAACAATTGACTGGAAAGACTGTCGAAGAACAATAGGAGGACTACAAAGCAAAGAGCCTTGCTCGTCAAAAAAAACGTCGTAAGACTCGTGGATATCGAAAACATCGAGGTTGATGATTAGATTCTTTATACAAATAAAACATTGCATAAAGCTAAAAAAGTTCAACTTTTATTCGTACACCGAAGAAATTTTCAATAGATATTACCACAAGGAAGTCCGCTATATTCCACTGTATAGTCTTCGATAAAGTCGAACGGACATGGTTCCTGATAAATCGCAACCAACTCAAAGGCTCCAAGTTTGTATAGCGGAGCGGATCTGGAGTTACGAGCCCAGGCATTATCGTCAACTTCCATTGCCGTACAACCCCATTTTTCACTTCTACAATTATGATATCTAAAAGACGATCAATGAACATGTATTTGAATACTTACATGTAAAAGTACAATTGATCTGCATGATATAACGGTCCGTCATTTTCATAACCATAAGCTCGAAAAGTTCCGTTATTGTTGGTCATAGTCGTGAAACAAATGTCCGGCATGAAGTAATCATCTTCGAAAAAAACAAGACGCTAAGAAACTTCTTAGAATACAGATCACTCTCTTACCGCATTGGCAAAGGGTTTGCCTTCACATAGAAGTTGACCTTCAAGGTTGAAAGCGTCCGTATACGCGGCTACAAACGGCGCTCCAAAAAACATCAACACAACGAGAAGAAAGCCCATTGAAGACGACCGACCACAAAACCATCAAATCAGCAAAAAACTTATCCAGACATTTCAATCACATTTGACTTCTCTAACCGAACTTACAAATCTGAATCTCAGACGTTAGATTTATATTTATTGTAGTGTCCCATAAGTTTTGCAACAGTCTGAGTTTTTATGCAAATTTTTTGGTTGGAAATTTCGAACCAGGAATCTTTTCCACCTGGAAATGAACGGCGTATACAAACACACGTTTATTACTTAATTACAACAAGCAGCTCCCCGCCGCTCCGCGGCGGGAAGCTACTTGGGTTTAGCTTAGTTTAAGAAAATTTTAAGATAAAGAAAAGAGTTTATGAAGAAAGAAGATAACAGACGGCACATCGGGCGAAAAAAAGAATCGCGATTGTTCGGTTTCGTTCTCGATTTCAAGGTCCGATGACTAAAGGGAGGTGTTAACTGAGGTAAAGCAAAAGCCGCTTACCATTTGGAAACTCGAATAGTTTCGAGGACAGCCACGCGCATTGATCGAAGACGATACGACTTTTGTAACTGAAATGAAAGAGATGAGTGGAAGCTGAGGAGTAGAAGAGAGCTTACCGTTTCACTCCGCCTGCCCGTTGAAGAAGTCGGCTAATGGTCGTTCAGATCAGAGAGAGTTAGAACCAAAATCTAAAAGCGAAAGAAGTAAGGAACGAAGACTAAAATGGACTTGCCGAATTTAGTGCGCCGACTGTAGAAGATGCGGGCGATGAAGCGATCCAGCCGAAATTTGCAAACAGACGATGATTAGTAGGATGTAAAAAGAAAATGACTTACCGATGCGGATTGAAGAGTCGCGGCTTTGGATTGGTGAAGACGACGGAAGTTGCGTTGATTTGATGTAAATTTCCATATTCATTTTTGATTTTCGGGGTTCAGTCGTAATTTTGCATAAGCGAGCCGAGTTTGTTTCCATTGGAGAGTGAAAAGAGGAAGGCAAATTGGCATGAATCGCACTCTGTTTTTCATTCGAAAATAAACGCGGAGAAAATCGGTCGCACACAGACGGACAGACAGACAAACTGTTCTAGCTTTTTTGATTTGGATAATCCCCATTAAATCCAATTATCTGTTCCCACCTATCCACTAATAAGTCAAATCCACGCTTGTAGAAAGACGGCGGTTTGCTTTCAAAGAACTCTTGAACTGCTGTCTTGACATCCTCTTCCAAGTTGAACTTCTTTCCTCTCAGACGGTGTTTCATTGAGCGAAATAAGTGGAAATCGGAAGGTGCTTTGTCCGGTGAGTACGGAGCGTGCGGAAGAACTTCCCAATTAAATTCTTCTAACACCTCCTGTGTTTTTCTAGCGGTATGTGGACGTGCATTATCGTGCAAAAAGATGACAGGGTTTTCTCTTCCCGATTGCTCCAATATTTGCCAAACTTGTCGTAATTGTTGACAATACACGTCCGCATTGACCGCTCCTTGGATGAATTCCCTATTATAAAAGTAAACAAAACTGTTGATGGACTAACCAATGAATTACGCCTTCAGGACCCCAGAATACCGAAAGCAAGATTTTTTCTGACGAAAATCGTGGACAATTGCTGCTGCTGAACGTTGGTTTTCTTTTAACCATTGATTTTGTGGATCCGGGTTTGCATACGGAATCCACGTTTCACCTCTATAACTAAACCACACCCCAATAAAATACTTCCCGTCACAATGAGATCACGAAAAAAAAAAGCCCTGATCACCTCTATAACTAAACCACACCCCAATAAAATACTTCCCGTCACAATGAGCTTCCGAAAAAAAAAAGCCCTGACCAAAAATTCTTCCAGATTCCAAATTTCAAATAAAATTCTGATCATCGTCTACAAAAACATACCGAAAAAATGCCCCTTTTGCGGTCGTTCAAAACTCAACATTTTTTGGCCGAGTGGTGAGTGCGCCGGATTTTTGGCGCCGGGGGTCGAAAGTTCGATCCCGCCCGCTAACATTTGATTGTGCACAGTGGGGGAATTGATTGTTTGGTTTTATTCGATTCTTACAGCATATTACGGTGTACATATCGCTACTTTTTACGGTTCATAATTTGAATTGGCATATTTTTTTTAGATACGATTCATTTCGTTTTTTTTTGCGGTTTTTGTTGAAGAGTTTGTGGACAAACGTGAATTGCACGGATGTTAAAGTTTAGAGTTATTTTTCCTTTATGGTTTTGTGAAAACACTTTCGATTCACTGTAAGTTCTAATAATGTTGCTGATAAGTTTGTTTTCGTTTTAGGTTGCAAATTGATCGTTTCTTCTTTTCTTCGTCGACGAATTCGTGGATCATTCATTGTTGTTCAATGTGTAGTTTTAGCAAATAAAACTATGCGATTGTACTGATTTTCAAATTTTATGATTACCTTATACCCAATCATAGGAGTTCAATCGTTTTTTTTATGTTAAAAATTCGTATACTCCGAAACTCGGAAACTGTTCGATAGTTTAACGCACAAATGATATTGTTTGATGAGTTTTCGTATGTTGCGCGGTTGATTATTTTGTGACTTCTTGCTCAATTATGAACGTCTGGCGATTTGATTCTTATCTGCTTTCATCACTTTCATCCCTTTGATCCCCACTATCGTTCGTTTTCAACTACTACAAATTGCGTTTGTTTGTTTTTCGTACAGTTGTGTCGTTCGTATGTTGCGCAATAATTATTTCGCCACTTCTTGCTTACTTATGAACGTCTGGCGATTTGATCCTAATCTACGAGTCATTTTGCTTTCATTTTCATCCCTTTAATCTCGCTATCGTTTTCAAGTACTACATATTGCGTTTCTTTTCTTCAATTGTGCCGTTCGATTGCCAATGAATCGGCGGTTTTTCTCTCCGCCCAATTCGTCCTAAAGTTAAACGACACCAACACCAAATACTGTTCGTTGTATTATTAGTGCTGTTCTGTTTGATAGTCGTTTGAGTTTGTAGTCGATCGTATTGGTGTTGTTTTTCCGTTGGCTGTCGTTTCATTCATTATTTGTTCGTGTCGCCGGTTTGGTTGCATTCTTCATTGGCCAGTCGAATGAGCTTTGTAAATGTTGGAATGAACGAGTTAGGTTGTTTGAGATTCTGATCTATGTCGAAGAAATGAGACTCGGTATGTTGTAAGATCGAGTTTGTGCCCATTAACTGCGCTGTTTAGCTATTCATTTCCATGGTACCGGCAAGAGCAGCTTTCGCAATCAGGGTTTCAACGGTCGCAATCAGGGTTCTAACAATCAAAATACGAATTTCAAAAAATCCAATCGTGAGTTGAAAAAGAACCGTCGTCGCGAGTAAGTGAAGACTTTTCTTTGGTTTGCATCTGTGTTTTTTTTTTTTAGAAATCGGATCGCGAACGCTTTAAAACGTTCCGGCGAGATTGTTCCGGCTGCCAATTCAACTCGAAACCAGTCGAAAACGAATCCAACTACTCGACCATCTGCAAATTCGACTACAATGATGAATGAAGTTGAAACGGTGAGCAGCAAGCGGCCGGACGATCAAGAAATCATGGTGGCAGCGCAAGCGAAAGAATTGCGACAACAAAAATTGGAGATTCAACAACTGAAGGAACAGATAAAGCAAATAACTTTGATTACAAAACCATTAACTGTTGAAGAAGTCCCAACTGAAATGATTGGTTTTAATTCTCACAACTCAAATATCCAATCGTGACTCGATTTTTTTCTTCGTACCGTTTATCTGTCTGTTAATTTGCCTCCTGTACCATCAAGAGTTATGTTGTCATCGACTTTCGACGGTTATGGGAAACCATTTTGTTCAACCTAATAGATCACCTTCTTTTTGATTGAACCAAATTAATTTGTCTGTCAATGTTTACGTTTGTTAAGTTTGACTGAATAAAATAATTTTTTGATTTTATACGTTGAGTCGAAAACATTTGGTTTGTAGCCATTTGTATTTATGCTAACGAGCTGTTGGTTGATTAAAAAACTATTTAGATTATGATGCAACAAGGAAGTGACAAGAGCGCCTCGGGTTCGATTGCCGAGGACGTCAACCATTGGTGCAAGCGGCGATGGTTTGCGTTGAAACGACCGCAAGGAAATGGATACGATTTTTGGTGCGAAATAGTGGAGGTAAGTGAAAAGGTATGTTTAGAGGAAAATTCGAATGTGTTGAAAGTACCGCAGGCGGGAAATCAAGCGAGAGTACCTTTTAAGGGAAATCAAACGGGAGTACCTTTTAAGGGAAACCATTATGGAGTACCTTTAAAGGGAAATCAAACGGCAGTACCTTTTAAGGGAAACAGTTTGCGTGGCGGTGGTGGAGGTGTTAAACGGTCGAGAGATGACACTCAACGTTCAAACCGTCCCACAGGAAAACCGAAAGGTCGACCGCCCAAAAAACGCCGCGGAGGTTCAGGACGACCGAAAAAACCGAAAACTGACTTCCCAATCGAGTCAGCAAATGATTCTGAATTGCTGGAAGAACAAGAACCAGAAAAGGCTAATGACAACGATTTCGAGCGCTACACAACAACCGATTATCAAACAACCGCTGTTGAAGTCAAGGATGTTTTGCGCGAAAAGTACATTGAGCTTCATTACAATCAATGTCGATACAATCCCATTTTGCCGTTAGCTTTTGTCAATGATATTGACCTTCCGCAATATCTTCAAGGCGAAGTGATTACTTTTTGTGTTTTGAACTATATCAAGAACGATAGTCGAGCAATCGGCTACTTGGACTTATCGTTTTGGAACGAGCAAAGTCGACAACAATTAGGCGCTGCTGGCAACAATCCACTCAGTTTTCTAATTGCGGCACCACGAAACAAACCACTCGAGTATTTGGTGGCTCCAATTTTTACCGGAAATCATTTCATTATGACGATTTTTCATTACGACAACGGTTCTCAAACGGAGGTTCTTTTCTATTGCGATTCGTTTACCGAATTATCGGATTCGACTCAGTACGAAAGCCGTTTGGCGTTGATTGATCTGAACGTTTTTCGTCCACTCGCAAATGTTTCGTCACATTGTCGAACATACACCCGCGATATCAGTCAATATTCGGACCCGCAAACCGACGGTCACAGTTGTGCAGCGTTCGCCGCCTATAACACAATTGACTTTTTGAACAACCAAAAAGCAAAGACCAAAATTTTTTCGCGCACTAATCTGGACGGTGAACAGCGTCGTCGATGGCTGAAAGAGCAACTTTTGGTTCTCTTTGATAATCCGCCTTTTGCTGCGCCGATCAACGAGTTGCCTGTAGTTCATGAGGTCAACAGTGATTCGCACAGTGACAAAGACTCGATGTCTGGAACTGAAGCGAATGATAAAACTGATTTTGTCGACCACTGGAATCACAAAGAAGCCGATTTTGACGCCGCATTATTGGATTTCCAATTTCAAGATGATGAAATCGAACAACAAACTCGCGCTCCAAGTCAACAAAAAATGCCACTCACATTTGCTGAGTTGGAAGTCGATGGAGTTGTTCAAGCTGATGAGGATAAAGAAATGGACGAATTGAACAAATCGTTCGCGTCGTTGAGTTCAATCAGCAATCCAATTGATTCAGACGAAGAATCAAAGGCCAAAAAGTTGAATTTGATTCAATCAATAACACACAAGTCGAAAAAGTTGCCCGACGGTCCTAGCCCGCGACTCGATCCCGAAATCGTCGGTCGATCAAGAAATTTGCGAAGTGGACTGCGAGTCATGCAGAATTTGCCGAAACGTTCGTTTCCACCATTGCCCAATCGATCTCGCGGTCGACCGACATTGGCGTGTGCTGCGGCGATTTGTCGTAAAGCAATCACGAACACTTATGACGTCGGATTGCCGGTTTACGAGTGCAAGTACTGTAGGGCGTTTTTGTTTCACGCCGAAAACAGTTCAAAGTGTTGTGCGAATGGTACGATTGAAATGCCCGAGTTTCGTCGCTATCCGGATTGGATGGAACGCCTACTGTACATTGGCAAATTCAATCAGAACCAAAACAATGCGTATGAGCGTGAAATGTCAAAATGGTTTCAAGCCCACATTCCCGAAATCAATAATTTGACCGCATTTGGTTCACGATCGTTTCAAAAACGCGATAGTGGAGTTGCCGGAGCACCGGTTCAACTGATCAACGGCATTGTACAGAATAATCTTTCGTACATTCAGTCACGAGCTGATGCCGTTCGAATTTTCGGTCAGCAGTACACGCTCGAAGCTCCGGATATGATCATGGAGAATATGCGCAATAATCCAGTCTATAAACGACTGGACATTCGCTATCGGAACGCATTCCTCACAAAATGGATTGCTTTCCTAACCGACCATAATCAAATAGCAAAGGGCTATAAAATGTGCATGGAACGTATCAATGAACTCATGGCGGACGGAATTGCGTTTCCGCGCTACATTGTGAGCTTCATTGATGAACGCCAAGCTCCCAATCATTTGCGCGATCCGCAGTTGCACGAACGTCAACAGAACGCTCCGGAAGCGCCGGAAGTTGCGGTTCTGTTCACACCGCGAGATCGCAACGTGCCAGTACCGGACATTCCCAAAGGTGTTTGGTTGCATCCGCGAATGAAAAAATCGCCGGTGTTCATGACTCATTTGCCTCAACTCGATGCAATCATGAACCCGATTGTGTTTCCATACGGTGAGCTGTGGTACACGATGGACTTGAAACTCCAAGCGGCACCACAAAAAAAGCCGATACCGGCGATTCGCCAAATCCAATGGACGATGCTCTGGAAATTGGATTTGATGAGGATTGTGAGTCGGATGCTGAGGATTTGGATGCGAAAGACATCGAACCTGAAGAGATCGACCACAACAATCCGGTCACTCGAAAAGGTCAACGTATGTATGCGTCGATCCGCGAACAAACGTTGTATCGAATGCAACATCGCAAATCGGACAAAATGATCCATCGAATTTGGAGCACCGGAAAACCCGGTCGAATTCTTTTGATCAAGAACCACCACGAGGTTGTTCGTCGGGAAGTTGATTGGTACAATTTCAAAGTTCCACAAAATCAACGAATCGTTTCGTGTCAGTACGTGATTACTCACTACGACAAGATTTTGCGCGAACGATTGCCCGGTCATCAATTGGGCAAAATTTACCGATTCCCGCCCTATCACAAATTGTCGTGGCAATACAATCAGCGTGCTTACGCGAAAGGAATGGCAATGGCCCACGAACTCGGTGCACCGACGTTCTTCTACACGGTCACCGCAAACAAAAATTGGCCCGATCATATTGCCTCATGCCGAATGCTTGGCACCGATCCGGAAACGGACTCCTTCACTTTGACGCGGATCTTCATCATCAAGTTGAACATGTTGATGCACGAGATTCGTGGCACGAATTACCGGAAAACTCAGTACGGTCAACAAAGTGAAGGCATCTTCGGGAAGTTTGCTGCTTCACTGCTTTCGATCGAATTCCAAAAGCGTGGCAATCCACACGCCCACATTTTGGTTTGGATCGATAAGAACGAACAGGAAACAACCGCCGAATTCGTCAATCAATTCATTTCGGCACGAATTCCCGATCCAAAGATCGACAAACGCCTTTACGACCTGGTAGCTTCATTTATGCTCCACGATTGTAATGAGAAAAGCGTTTGTCGAGATCCGGCCAATCCAACGAAAACACCGTGCAAACGCCGTTTTCCGATGCCTGAATCACTGACCACACAAGTGCATTACGGATTCATTCAGTATGCACGTTTGCCCGCCAATTTGGGTTCTTTCACAGTCCCGAAAAAGGGTGGAAAAGTTTTGACGGACAAAGACGTCGTTCCCTACAATCCTTATGGATTGAAAACGTGGAACGGACACGCCAATCTGGAAGCGGTGGTCACGCGAAACACCACCGGCTACGCGATCAAATACATCATGAAAGGACAGATGTCGACGGCGTTCATTGAAGTTGTGAGCAAAGGCGCTCAAAACAATCCGTTCATCGAAATCAACGATGATAAAACGGTCAACTACAATGAAGCACGATATCAAATGTCGTTGATGTATTGTAGTGATTACGAAGCAGTTATGAATCTGCTGTCGAAAGGCCCGTTCTACTTCTCTCATGTTGTGATCATGATTGGAGTCCATTTGCCGAACGAATCGTATTTGATTGTCGCAAATGGCGATCGGGCCGAAGACATTGTTCGTCGCGCCAACTCGACAAGCGAAGTCCATTCGCGTTTCACAGCATACATGAAATTCTGCCGTGAAAATCCGAATGAGACGGCCGATTTGACGTACAAAGACTTCCACTACGAGTACAACTACGATAAGCGTAAACGTACATTCAAGAAATTGCAATTGAAACGTAAACGTGTAGTTGCAATCTATGAAGTGAATGTCAAAAATCGTCAATTGTTGGCTCTGCGAACAATTGTTTTACGAATGAAGTGCGTTCAAAACTTCGAACAGTTGGCGACAGTGAACGGAATCACTTACCGTCAATTCGATCCGAACGGTTTCGGCGAATTAGACTTCGTCACCGCGGCCCAACAAATGGGTCTAATGGAATCGGATTTGATTTGGAGAAACGCACTCGATCAACGTGCCGGTCATCCAATTCGTCGATTCATTTTCCTTTTCGCGCAGGTTTTGATTAACGGCGCCGAGTTGTTGCAAAGTCCACGCCAACTGTACTTTGATTACCTGCCGTTCATGCGACCACCACTCGGAAATCGTTTCGCACATTTGAGTGACAGTATGCGCGAACAACGAGCCGAACAAATCGCGTTGCGAATTTTGGAATGGCATTTGAATAATCGAGATTTCACTTTGAGTGATTTCGATTTGCCACAACCGGATGGAACGGTCACTGCATTCAATCCGGAATTTCACGGCGAAATGGCTGTTGATTTTTTGGACGGCGACGATCAAACGCGCTATCATGACGTCAATCAAATTCCGCACGTCAATTTGGGTTCCGATCAGCAACAAGCGTTCGACCTGATCTGGCACTCCATTCAACAGTCCGAACTTCCAAATGGCCAACCGATTCCGCCACCGTTAATGTTCTTCTTACACGGTGAAGGTGGAACTGGCAAGACGACATTGTACAATCAGTTGATTCGACAATGCAATGAGCACGGCATTCCATTTGCCGCTAGCGCAACGACGGGAATCGCCGCGTCGCTTTTTTGTTCCAAGGACAAACCGTTCATTCCCGATTCATGATTCCAACAGACCTCGCTTCGGACTCGGAATCACGAATGAACAAACATTGTCGGGCTGCCGAAGCGATTCGCCGCTGGGGACTTCTTCTGATCGATGAAGCGTCGGCAATGCATCAAAACGTCTACAATTACATGAAACGTGTGATTCAAGACGTTCGCCAAGGTCCGTACGTCAAACGACGATTGGTGATCGTTTTTGGCGGCGACTTTCGACAAATTCTGCCGATCGTTCGAAACGGAAACGTGGCTTCCGGCTTCGACGAAAGTCTGATTGCCGAGCATGACAAGGGTACAATCAAATTCCTGTGCCTGCGTCAAAACCACCGAACTGACGCGAATCAGATTCGGTTCCGCTCATTTTTGCGCGACGTCGGAATTGCCAACAAACCGATCGTGCGACAAACCGACTACTACTCGACAGTACTTGCTTTGTCGGACTTCAATTTGGTCAACGATCTTCAGGAACTCCAAGATCGAGTGTTTCCGTCGGCACTTTTGCAAAGCGGAAACATCACGTCCAACTCGGCGATTGTTGCACCGTTGAATGTGACCGTCAACTCGATCAACGAAGAGTTGCTGAAAAAATTGCCCGGACAAACGATTGTCTACGAGGCCATCAACACGATCGAAGACGAGAATGCCATCGATCCGTTGGACGATTCGGCCGTCGACGCGATGACCGAGTATTTGGGTCAAATCGAAGAGACCGGCTTGGCTCAACAGCAATTGAAGCTGAAGATCGGCGCAAAAGTCATGTTCATTTCGAACATCGACACCTCCTACCGACTCTGCAATGGCACTCCGGCAGTTGTCACCGATTTGCAACCGGACGTCGTGACTGTTCGCCGCATCGAGTCCGATGGTTTGACTGGCGAAGAAATCGACGTTGTTCGTCGAGTTTTCGATCGCAAAGTCAACTACGATCAACGCCAAACGGTGGCTTTTCGTCGTGTCCAATTTCCTTTGAAATTGGCATTCGCAATGACCATCAACAAAGCCCAGGGCCAAACAATGGAGCGAATCGGGTTGTATTTGAACTCGCCGGTCTTTGCGCACGGCCAGTTGTATGTGGCTTTGTCGCGTGTTCGTCGCGCATCTGACATCTACATTTTCAACCCGGATAATGTGCAAACCGATCCCAAAGCACAACAGCAGCAAAGCAAGTTCATGTTGAATGTTGTCAATCCGGAAGTCACGAAATTCGTGACACAATTGGAAGCTGACGCGAACGCAGTTAACTCCAACGTCGTTACCACAACTGCTCCCGTCAATCCACCGGCCAATCCGACAGCCGATGACGACGATTCAATGGATGTTTAATTGTCGTTCATTCTTTGGCACAAATAGGTTTCTTACGCTTTCTTCCTTCAAAACGAAAGCACCACTTCGATGGATTGATCACGTTGGCGTACGTGAAGTGGCTTTTCAACTAAGAGTCAATCCGCTTACATTACAAACGATTTTTGAGCCGATTAGGACTCTGCTCGAACCGTTTATTTTCATAACTTTATGTTTCGCTTCCCAACTCATCTTCAATATTCTTATCGTATCAAACTGTTTCGAACACAATTCAAAAGTCCGTTGACCGTCTTGCACTTTTCGGGCTGAAGGCCCCAAACGCCAGGTAGTCAACTTTATGAACTCCAACTCCCCTCCAACCCACGCTACAAACCCAACGCCACTAACGGCAAAAGACGGGAGCGAAGCGACCGTCTTGTCACCTCTATAACTAAACCACACCAAAATAAAATAAAATACTTCCCGCCACAATGAGCTCCCAAAAAAAAAAAACTCTCCCAGCAACTTTTCTTCCAGATTCCAAATTTCAAATAAAATTCTGATCATCGTCTACAAAAACATACCGAAAAAATGCACCTTTTGCGGTCGTTCAAAAGTCAACATTTTTTGGCCGAGTGGTGAGTGCGCCGGATTTTTGGCGCCGGGGGTCGAAAGTTCGATCCCGCCCGCTGACATTTGATTGTGCACAGTGGGGGAATTGATTGTTTGAGTGTATGGCTGAGTAGTTTTTGATTCTATTCAATTCTTACAGTGTATATTCAATTCTTACTTACAGCCTATATTCGGTTCTTACAGTGTATTATAGTATACATGTCGCCACTTTACGGTCCATAATTTGAATATCGCTACTTTCGCATATTTCTTTATATCTAAAATTGCCGTGAAGTTTGAACTTTGAGGTTGTTGTGTTAAAGGTTGTCGATTGAAGATTCGTATTGTGATGATCAACGAACTGAGGTTTCGGTTCGCTACTTAAGTGCGTAAATGTTGATTGTTAACTTAGCGTATATGATTTTCGATTAATTGGTTGTTGACGCGCAAGGTTATCACAATCAGTTCTAATCGTTTGTTTCCTAAAGATTGCTACCATTGGGTGCAAAGATTTGGCGTCGCTATTTAATTTTGGGTTCATCGTCCTGGATTGAATGTTGATTTCGCTATGGAAGTCGAGTTCATGTGGTTTTGTAGGTTGTTGGACTGACTTCTTTTGTTGTTTCAGCTCATTGGTTAATACTCAGGATGGTGATTTGCGCTCGATAAAATGTATGATAAACGAATATGTCTACTGAATTCACTGAGTTTGGAGTATTTCCAATGCGGCTTCGGTGACGTACATTGATAATCTGTTTTCGATCACTCCCATAATTGAACCACACCACAATAAAACGTGGAGGAGTCTTTTGAGCTATTCGGTGAATGACAGCCTCTGAATCCGAGGAATCGTATCCTCAAAACCCGGAGCGATCCAAAGGGACGAAAAAGCGGGGGAACGATCGACCGAAGGGCGATCGTGGAGGAGTCTTTTAAGCCATTTGGAGAGTGACAGCCTGTGGATTTTGAGTGTTTTTGTTGGCAAAGCAGTCGTTGGTCTTGCACTTTTCGGGCTGAAGGCCCCAAACGCCAGGTAGTCAACTTTATGAACTCCAACTCCCCTCCAACCCAACGCCACTAACGGCAAAAGACGGGAGCGACGCGACCGTCTTGTCACCTCTATAACTAAACCACACCAAAATAAAATACTTCCCGCCACAATGAGCTCCCAAAAAAAACAACTCTCCCAGCAACTTTTCTTCCAGATTCCAAATTTCAAATAAAATTCTGATCATCGTCTACAAAAACATACCGAAAAAATGCACCTTTTGCGGTCGTTCAAAAGTCAACATTTTTTGGCCGAGTGGTGAGTGCGCCGGATTTTTGGCGCCGGGGGTCGAAAGTTCGATCCCGCCCGCTGACATTTGATTGTGCACAGTGGGGGAATTGATTGTTTGAGTGTAATATCGAGTGCTACTCAGTGCTATCGAATGGTATTTTACAGTTTGGAATTACAACTTCGATTTTCAAATCTTCAAAATCACTACTTTTATCATTTCGTTCAATTCAAACGTCCGACGATTTCACTTCTCCCCGAACGAAAATCAAAGTTGTTGTGTGTGTGTTGTAGGAAGTGCTATTCTTCATTTCAAACTCATCAATTCTCTCAGTTTGACCAATGACATACTGTAACATAGAGTTAGGATTTTCCATAAAACTGAATCCATAGAATTTTGTTAAATCCGTTAAATTAAACATTGTATACAATTAGCATCATCATCATTATCAACGGTTTTCCAACAATCAACGGTTTTCCAACAAGTACAACACCAGCGAACCAATTCAAAGTTGAGGGTCCATTGTATTGAAAGTCGAGTTTTCGTTTGAGTTCATGTGTTTGTATTCGGTTTTTTTTACATTACAAATTGACGTTAACTAGATTCGTATATGCGTTAAAACGTATATGCGTTAAAATGAAACCTTCATAATCGAGGAGAAGTATGTTGAAGTCGACTTATCGATTCAAAAACACCGTAGTTTATTTTGAATTCACGTTCGTACGTTTCGAACCGTTGCGTACAATTGGCCCGACGGTTAAGTATTTGACGTAAAGCGGACTATTCACGAGTGTAAAGCCGATAAAACCAATTCGAAGTTTAAAGTGTATTGTCGATTGCACACGAGGTTCGTTTTCTTTTTCTTCTGAATACCGATTGGATACGTAATGATTTGTAGAGAATTCAATGGCAAACATCTCCGCAATTTTTACAGCACAACTTCGTTCATCGGCAATTGTAATAACGATTGGTTGCTTGGTCGTCTCGGTGGTTTCGTTGTTATCGTTTTTAGTTCTTTCGTGCTTTGTGTATTTTACGATTATAATCCTATGATTTTTCAGGTTTCCATTCAACTGTGACAATGAAGATCGGTGAGTGCTTAATGTGAAATCATTGTTCATGAGGATTTCAGACTTTCACTTTCACGAAACCGCCGGAAGCCACAATCGCTATGGTGGAAACCATCGGAATGGTGGAAACAATCGAAATTATGGAAATGAAAAACAAGAAAGAAGCCTTCGAAGGAAATACGCAAAAACAAACGGAAAACGTAAGTTGTGAAATGAGGACACAAACTGAACATTTCATTTCAGGAATCGTCGGCAAAAAGCCGCAAATTTGCGACAACAAATTGGAAAGTCCCAACAATCACGGGCCACCAAACCAGTAGTGAACCGCGATAACGAAGAAGAACTTCGTCAACAGAAGCGCGAAAACGAAGCTCAAAGATTGGAAATACAGAAACTTCGAACACAACTCGAAGAACGTTTGAACGTCACAACACCACCGCCCCAACGTTAATGATTAGTGTAATTGTTGTTTCTTTGGTATTTAATGTTGTTTTTATTTGGTATTCAATAAACTTAAATTATTGTTGGTTATTGGCCATTTGTATGAAACGAACGAATGCCTTTCGGCAACTTCAAAGAGAACAAACGAAAACAAACGCGATCGTAAGAGGCGGGGAATCTTTGATTTTCTGCTTCGATCTTAAATGCCAACTCATTTACCAATGGCCTTTTGATCGTTCAGTACGTTGTTCGACCTCTTCATTTCGCGCAAATCTGCGCTTTTCCCGATCCCGCGTTTCGATCCTTAGTTTGGCGCGTGCGAATTATCAATCGTGACGTGAATTCTTCTACTCGAGTTGTCGTGGCGATTCTTTCCTTTTATCGTTTTCATTGTTATTTTTCAGAGAAAATGAACTCGCAATTCAGCGATTTGAGCGCCTCGGGCTCCGATGCCGAGGACCATAACATTTGGAGTGAGCGGCAAATGTTGTGGTTAGAGTTACCGCAAAATTTGCGGCAAGTACCTATGAAAAAGGGAAAGCTGCTGCGAGTACCTAATGGAAAGGGAAAGCTGCTGCGAGTACCTAATGGAAAGGGAAAGCTGCTGCGAGTACCTTTTGGAAAGGGAAAGCCACTGCGAGTACCTAATGGAAAGGGAAAGCCACTGCGAGTACCTAATGGAAAGGGAAAGCTGCTGCGAGTACCTTTTGGAAAGGGAAAGCCACTGCGAGTACCTAATGGAAAGGGAAAGCTGCTGCGAGTACCTTTTGGAAAGGGAAAGCCACTGCGAGTACCTAATGGAAAGGGAAAGCTGCTGCGAGTACCTAATGGAAAGGGAAAGCTGCTGCGAGTACCTAATGGAAAGGGAAAGCTGCTGCGAGTACCTAATGGAAAGGGAAAGCTGCTGCGAGTACCTAATGGAAAGGGAAAGCTGCTGCGAGTACCTTTTGGAAAGGGAAATCAAACGGCACTACCTTTTAAAGGAAACAGTTTGCGTGGTGGTGGTGGTGTTAAACGGCCAAAAATTGACACTCAACGTTCGAACCGCCCCACAGGAAAACCGAAAGGTCGACCACCCAAAAAAAACGCCGTGGAGGTCCAAGACGACCGAAAAAACGAAAAACTGACTTCCCAATCGAGTCAGCACACGATTCTGAATCGGCGGAAGAACAAGAACCAGAAAAGGCAATTGACAAAGATTTCGAGCGCTACACGACAACCGATTATCAAACAACTGCTGTTGAAGTCAAAGATGTTTTGCGTGAAAAGTATATTGAGCTTCATTACAAAAATGTCGATACAATCCCATTTTGCCGTTAGATTTTGTCAATGATATTGACCTACCGCAATATCTTCAAGGCGAAGTGATTACTTTTTGTGTTTTGAACTATATCAAGAACGATAGTCGAGCAATCGGCTACTTGGACTTATCGTTTTGGAACGAGCAAAGTCGACAACAATTAGGCGCTGCTGGCAACAATCCACTCAGTTTTCTAATTGCGGCACCACGAAACAAACCACTCGAGTATTTGGTGGCTCCAATTTTTACCGGAAATCATTTCATTATGACGATTTTTCATTACGACAACGGTTCTCAAACGGAGGTTCTTTTCTATTGCGATTCGTTTACCGAATTATCGGATTCGACTCAGTACGAAAGCCGTTTGGCGTTGATTGATCTGAACGTTTTTCGTCCACTCGCAAATGTTTCGCCACATTGTCGAACATACACCCGCGATATCAGTCAATATTCGGACCCGCAAACCGACGGTCATAGTTGTGCAGCGTTCGCCGCCTATAACACAATTGACTTTTTGAACAACCAAAAAGCAAAGACCAAAATTTTTTCGCGCAACAATCTGGACGGTGAACAGCGTCGTCGATGGCTGAAAGAGCAACTTTTGGTTCTCTTTGATAATTCGCCTTTTGCTGTGCCATTCAACGAGTTGCCTGTAGTTCATGAGGTCAACAGTGATTCGCACAGTGACAAAGACTCGATGTCTGGAACTGAAGCGAATGATAAAACTGATTTTGTCGACCACTGGAATCACAAAGAAGCCGATTTTGACGCCGCATTATTGGATTTCCAATTTCAAGATGATGAAATCGAACAACAAACTCGCGCTCCGAGTCAACAAAAAATGCCACTCACATTTGCTGAGTTGGAAGTCCATGGAGTTGTTCAAGCTGATGAGGATAAAGAAATGGACGAATTGAACAAATCGTTCGCGTCATTGAGTTCAATCAGCAATCCAATTGATTCAGACGAAGAATCAAAGGCCAAAAAGTTGAATTTGATTCAATCAATAACACACAAGTCGAAAAAGTTGCCCGACGGTCCAAGCCCGCGACTCGATCCCGAAATCGTCGGTCGATCAAGAAATTTGCGAAGTGGACTGCGAGTCATGCAGAATTTGCCGAAACGTTCGTTTCCACCATTGCCCAATCGATCTCGCGGTCGACCGACATTGGCGTGTGCTGCGGCGATTTGTCGTAAAGCAATCACGAACGCTTATGACGTCGGATTGCCGGTTTACGAGTGCAAGTACTGTAGGGCGTTTTTGTTTCACGCCGAAAAACAGTTCAAAGTGTTGTGCGAATGGTACGATTGAAATGCCCGAGTTTCGTCGCTATCCGGATTGGATGGAACGTCTACTGTACATTGGCAAATTCAATCAGAACCAAAACAATGCGTATGAGCGTGAAATGTCAAAATGGTTTCAAGCCCACATTCCCGAAATCAATAATTTGACCGCATTTGGTTCACGATCGTTTCAAAAACGCGATAGTGGAGTTGCCGGAGCACCGGTTCAACTGATCAACGGCATTGTACAGAATAATCTTTCGTACATTCAGTCACGAGCTGATGCCGTTCGAATTTTCGGTCAGCAGTACACGCTCGAAGCTCCGGATATGATCATGGAGAATATGCGCAATAATCCAGTCTATAAACGACTGGACATTCGCTATCGGAATGCATTCCTCACAAAATGGATTGCTTTCCTAACCGACCATAATCAAATAGCAAAGGGCTATAAAATGTGCATGGAACGTATCAATGAACTCATGGCGGACGGAATTGCGTTTCCGCGCTACATTGTGAGCTTCATTGATGAACGCCAAGCTCCCAATCATTTGCGCGATCCGCAGTTGCACGAACGTCAACAGAACGCACCCGAAGCACCGGAAGTTGCGGTTCTGTTCACACCGCGAGATCGCAACGTGCCAATACCGGACATTCCCAAAGGTGTTTGGTTGCATCCGCGAATGAAAAAATCGCCGGTGTTCATGACTCATTTGCCTCAACTCGATGCAATCATGAACCCGATTGTGTTTCCATACGGTGAGCTGTGGTACACGATGGACTTGAAACTCCAAGCGGCACCACAAAAAGCCGATACCGGCGATTCGCCAAATCCAATGGACGATGCTCTGGAAATTGGATTTGATGAGGATTGTGAGTCGGATGCTGAGGATTTGGATGCGAAAGACATCGAACCTGAAGAGATCGACCACAACAATCCGGTCACTCGAAAAGGTCAACGTATGTATGCGTCGATCCGCGAACAAACGCTGTATCGAATGCAACATCGCAAATCGGACAAAATGATCCATCGAATTTGGAGCACCGGAAAACCCGGTCGAATTCTTTTGATCAAGAACCACCACGAGGTTGTTCGTCGGGAAGTTGATTGGTACAATTTCAAAGTTCCACAAAATCAACGAATCGTTTCGTGTCAGTACGTGATTACTCACTACGACAAGATTTTGCGCGAAACGATTGCCCGGTCATCAATTGGGCAAAATTTACCGATTCCCGCCCCATCACAAGTTGTCGTGGCAATACAATCAGCGGGCTTACGCGAAGGGAATGGCAATGGCCCACGAACTCGGTGCACCGACGTTCTTCTACACGGTCACCGCAAACAAAAATTGGCCCGACCATATTGCCTCATGCCGAATGCTTGGCACCGATCCGGAAACGGACTCCTTCACTTTGACGCGGATCTTCATCATCAAGTTGAACATGTTGATGCACGAGATTCGTGGCACGAATTACCGGAAAACTCAGTACGGTCAACAAAGTGAAGGCATCTTCGGGAAGTTTGCTGCTTCACTGCTTTCGATCGAATTCCAAAAACGTGGCAATCCACACGCCCACATTTTGGTTTGGATCGATAAGAACGAACAGGAAACAACCGCCGAATTCGTCAATCAATTCATTTCGGCACGAATTCCCGATCCAAAGATCGACAAACGCCTTTACGACCTGGTAGCTTCATTTATGCTCCACGATTGTAATGAGAAAAGCGTTTGTCGAGATCCGGCCAATCCAACGAAAACACCGTGCAAACGCCGTTTTCCGATGCGTGAATCACTGACCACACAAGTGCATTACGGATTCATTCAGTATGCACGTTTGCCCGCCAATTTGGGTTCTTTCACAGTCCCGAAAAAGGGTGGAAAAGTTTTGACGGACAAAGACGTCGTTCCCTACAATCCTTATGGATTGAAAACGTGGAACGGACACGCCAATCTGGAAGCGGTGGTCACGCGAAACACCACCGGCTACGCGATCAAATACATCATGAAAGGACAGATGTCGACGGCGTTCATTGAAGTTGTGAGCAAAGGCGCTCAAAACAATCCGTTCATCGAAATCAACGATGATAAAACGGTCAACTACAATGAAGCACGATATCAAATGTCTTTGATGTACTGTAGTGACTACGAAGCAGTTATGAATCTGCTGTCGAAAGGCCCGTTCTACTTCTCTCATGTTGTGATCATGATTGGAGTCCATTTGCCAAACGAATCGTATTTGATTGTCGCAAATGGTGATCGAGCCGAAGACATTGTTCGTCGCGCCAACTCGACAAGCGAAGTCCATTCGCGTTTCACAGCATACATGAAATTCTGCCGTGAAAATCCGAATGAGACGGCCGATTTGACGTACAAAGACTTCTACTACGAGTACAACTACGATAAGCGTAAACGTACATTCAAGAAATTGCAATTGAAACGTAAACGTGTAGTTGCAATCTATGAAGTGAATGTCAAAAATCGTCAATTGCTGGCTTTGCGAACAATTGTTTTACGAATGAAGTGCGTTCAAAACTTCGAACAGTTGGCGACAGTGAACGGAATCACTTACCGTCAATTCGATCCGAAAGGTTTCGGCGAATTAGACTTTGTCACCGCGGCCCAACAAATAGGTCTAATGGAATCGGATTTGATTTGGAGAAACGCACTCGATCATCGTGCCGGTCATCCAATTCGTCGATTCATTTTCCTTCTCGCGCACAGGTTTTGATTAACGGCGCCGAGTTGTTGCAAAGTCCACGTCAACTCTACTTTGATTATCTGCCGTTCATGCGACCACCAATCGGAAATCGTTTCGCACATTTGAGTGACAGTATGCGTGAACAACGAGCCGAACAAATCGCGCTGCGTATTTTGGAATGGCATCTGAATAATCGAGATTTCACTTTGAGTGATTTCGATTTGCCACAACCGGATGGAACGGTCACTGCGTTCAATCCGGAATTTTACGGCGAAATGGCTGTTGATTTTTTGGACGGCGACGATCAAACGCGCTATCATGACGTCAATCAAATTCCGCACGTCAATTTGGGTTCCGATCAGCAACAAGCGTTCGACCTGATCTGGCACTCCATTCAACAGTCCGAACTTCCAAATGGCCAACCGATTCCGCCACCGTTAATGTTCTTCTTACACGGTGAAGGTGGAACTGGCAAGACGACATTGTACAATCAGTTGATTCGACAATGCAATGAGCACGGCATTCCATTTGCCGCTAGCGCAACGACGGGAATCGCCGCGTCGCTTTTGTTCCAAGGACAAACCGTTCATTCCCGATTCATGATTCCAACAGACCTCGCTTCGGACTCGGAATCACGAATGAACAAACATTGTCGGGCTGCCGAAGCGATTCGCCGCTGGGGACTTCTTCTGATCGATGAAGCGTCGGCAATGCATCAAAACGTCTACAATTACATGAAACGTGTGATTCAAGACGTTCGCCAAGGTCCGTACGTCAAACGACGATTGGTGATCGTTTTTGGCGGCGACTTTCGACAAATTCTGCCGATCGTTCGAAACGGAAACGTGGCTTCCGGCTTCGACGAAAGTCTGATTGCCGAGCATGACAAGGGTACAATCAAATTCCTGTGCCTGCGTCAAAACCACCGAACTGACGCGAATCAGATTCGGTTCCGCTCATTTTTGCGCGACGTCGGAATTGCCAACAAACCGATCGTGCGACAAAACGACTACTACTCGACAGTACTTGCTTTGTCGGACTTCAATTTGGTCAACGATCTTCAGGAACTCCAAGATCGAGTGTTTCCGTCGGCACTTTTGCAAAGCGGAAACATCACGTCCAACTCGGCGATTGTTGCACCGTTGAATGTGACCGTCAACTCGATCAACGAAGAGTTGCTGAAAAAATTGCCCGGACAAACGATTGTCTACGAGGCCATCAACACGATCGAAGACGAGAATGCCATCGATCCGTTGGACGATTCGGCCGTCGACGCAATGACCGAGTATTTGGGTCAAATCGAAGAGACCGGCTTGGCTCAACAGCAATTGAAGCTGAAGATCGGCGCAAAAGTCATGTTCATTTCGAACATCGACACCTCCTACCGACTCTGCAACGGCACTCCGGCAGTTGTCACCGATTTGCAACCGGACGTCGTGACTGTTCGCCGCATCGAGTCCGATGGTTTGACTGGCGAAGAAATCGACGTTGTTCGTCGAGTTTTCGATCGCAAAGTCAACTACGATCAACGCCAAACGGTGGCTTTTCGTCGTGTTCAATTTCCTTTGAAATTGGCATTCGCAATGACCATCAACAAAGCCCAGGGCCAAACAATGGAGCGAATCGGGTTGTATTTGAACTCGCCGGTCTTTGCGCACGGTCAGTTGTATGTGGCTTTGTCGCGTGTTCGTCGCGCATCTGACATCTACATTTTCAACCCGGATAATGTGCAAACCGATCCCAAAGCACAACAGCAGCAAAGCAAGTTCATGTTGAATGTTGTCAATCCGGAAGTCACGAAATTCGTGACACAATTGGAAGCTGACGCGAACGCAGTTAACTCCAATGTCGTTACCACAACTGCTCCCGTCAATCCACCGGCCAATCCGACAGCCGATGACGACGATTCAATGGATGTTTAATTGTCGTTCATTCTTTGACACAAATAGGTTTCTTACGCTTTCTTCCTTCAAAACGAAAGCACCACTTCGATGGATTGATCACGTTGGCGTACGTGAAGTGGCTTTTCAACTAAGAGTCAATCCGCTTACATTACAAACGATTTTTGCGCCGATTAGGACTCTGCTCGAACCGTTTATTTTCACAACTTTATGTTTCGCTTCCCAACTCATCTTCAATATTCTTATCGTATCAAAACTGTTTCGAACACAATTCAAAAGTCCGTTGACCGTCTTGCACTTTTCGGGCTGAAGGCCCCAAACGCCAGGTAGTCAACTTTATCAACTCCAACTCCCCTCCAACCCACGCTACAAACCCAACGCCACTAACCCAACGCCACTAACGGCAAAAAGACGGGAGCGAAGCGACCGTCTTGTCACCTCTATAACTAAACCACACCCCAATAAAATACTTCCCGTCACAATGAGCTCCCGAAAAACGGGGGTCGAAAGTTCGATCCCGCTCGCTGACATTTGATTGTGCAGTGGGGGAATTGATTGTTTGAGTGTATGGCTGAGTAGTTTTTGATTCTATTCAATTCTTACAGTGTATATTCAATTCTTACAGCCTATATTCGGTTCTTACAGTGTATTATAGTATACATGTCGCCACTTTACGGTCCATAATTTGAATATCGCTACTTTCGCATATTTCTTTATATCTAAAATTGCCGTGAAGTTTGAAACTTTGAGGTTGTTTGTGTTAAAGGTTGTCGATTGAAGATTCGTATTGTGATGATCAACGAACTGAGGTTTCGGTTCGCTACTTAAGTGCGTAAATGTTGATTGTTAAACTTAGCGTATATGATTTTTCGATTAATTGGTTGTTGACGCGCAAGGTTATCACAATCAGTTCTAATCGTTTGTTTCCTAAAGATTGCTACCATCGGGTGC
>JAMPIQ010000008.1:0-91755 GCA_024699855.1 Aphelenchoides besseyi | reverse complement strand
ACACGAGTCAGCAAAGGAGAGACGGTGACAGGAAGGGAGGGAGCAGCCTTCCCGCTCGCGCCAGCAGCGCTTCGCAATTCAGCCCCATGGAAGTGGCCTGCGCCTGCGTATCCCTCAGCAGATGTTCCGCTTCCTCGCAGCGGTGGAATTCTTCTTCGGCAATGGCGGCAATGTCCTCGACATCGCTGGCAATCACGTGAAAGGGTTTCGATACCGTCACGACGGTCACCTTTGCGCCTGCCTCCTTGGCGAGAGCGAACCCTTGGTCGATTGCGATCTGCGCCAGCGGCGAGCCATCGGTGGGAATGAGAATGTGCTTGAACATGACATTTCTCCTTTTTTCATCCCGGTCACAACCACACATGCTCGCCTGGAGCTGCACGTATGATTGTAACGCCTTGAATGAATTTTACTGCAAACCGATGACGGAAGCGAATGCTATCTTTGCCGACAGGGGCGGCAAACGCTCTCTTTTGCGGGATGAAAAACCGATCAGTCCTTGCGGAAGATGATGCTGGCGCCCCAGCCGGTCACGACGGCGAGCAGAACGCAGAGCGCCCCATAGGCAAGCGGCGTCTGATGCGCGGCGTCGGTGATCGCCTGTTCCATGCCGGTCTTGACGACACGCAGTTTCAGTTCGCGCTGGGCAATGAATTTGCCGCTCTTGAAGAGATAGGCGCGGGCGGTGTGCACGCCGTTCGGCACGTTGGCCGGCAGGCGCAAAGTCGCCCAGAACAGGCCGGTGCGCTCCAGCCGCACCCCGGTCGTGTCGTTGCGATAGATGCCGCTCGAAAGCTTCAGACGCCGATAGGCTTCCTGAAAATCGAAGACATTGTCGGGCACGCCGGAAAAGACCGCGCTTTTCAGTGACAGATGATCGACGCCAAGCCCCATGGCGCGGAGCGTTCCGGGCGAAGCGACATCGCTGATATTGCGCGTGCTGGCCATGGAATAGGATTCCGGCAGCGGCGTGAAGGTTATGGCGCTGGTATTGATCCAGATGCCCGCCACGCGTTCCTTCTTGCGCACGGTCATATAGTCGCTCGGTCCCTCGAGCGTCACGACAATGTCGTATTGCCCAATGGCGAGCAGCAACTGGTCGGTATTGTTCAGCGCGCCGAAAAGCGTGAAATCCGCGCCGCGAAAATCGGAAGCAATTGGAATTTCGGTCGTCGATGCGCCGATTTCGATATTTTCCAGCAGGGATCGCTGCTGTGGGCCGGGCGGCAGGGCAAGCGGCGGCGTCTGGGCCCAAGCGGTCTGCCCGAAAGTGAGACATGAGGCCAGCGCAAGGGGGGCAAGCAGCAAATGGCGGGTCAATAACCTAACCCCCCGACGGCCACCGAAAACAGGTCTTCCGGGCGCACCACCAGCGATACGGCAAGGCGAAGCGCAACAGCGAGAACGAGAAGCGCCAGCAGGGCGCGCAGCTGTTCGCCGCGCAGTTTCTGGCCGACGCGCACGCCATATTGCGCGCCGATGACGCCCGCCACCATCAGGATGAAGGCCAGCACCACATCGACGGAATAGTTGGTCGCCGCCTGAACCACGGTCGTATAGGCGGTTACGAAAATGATCTGGAACAGCGAGGTGCCGACAACCACGCTGGTGGGGATGCGTAAGAGATAGATCATCGCCGGCACCATGATGAAGCCGCCGCCCACACCCATGATCGAGGTGAGGATGCCGATGCCGAAACCCAGCGTGACGATGGGAATGATGCTGAGATAGATCTTCGATTTCTTGAACCGCATTTTCAGCGGCAGGCGGTGCACCCAGTTGTGATGGCCCGGCCGGCGCAGCGTCACGGTTTCGTTGCGGGCGGCGCGGCGAAGCGCCGAAATGCTTTCCTTCAGCATCAGCCCGCCGACGGTGCCGAGCAGGATGACATAAAGCAGCGAGACGATGAGATCGAGCTGGCCGATGCTGCGCAGGAAGGAGAATATCCACACGCCGACCGTCGCCCCCACCAGACCGCCCACAAGCAGCACGCTGCCGAGCTTGACGTCGAGCGTGCCGCGCCGAAAATGCGTGATCGAGCCTGACACGGAGGAGGCGACCACCTGGTTTGCCCCCGTCGCCACGGCCACCACAGGCGGAATATTGTAGAAGATCAGAAGCGGGGTAATCAGAAAGCCGCCGCCCACGCCGAACATGCCGGAAAGAAAACCGACGGCCGCGCCCATGCCGAGAATGATGAAAATATTCACCGACAGTTCTGCGATCGGCAGATAGACAGTCACGGCTCGGACCTCGGGCAAATGGTTCCGGGCGGCAGGGCTTGTCCGGGTGAGGGGGCCGCGCCGCGATTTACACTTTCTGTCTGAAAAGACCGGGCATGCCCGGCCTTCATCCGTCATGCCCGCGAGGGCCTGACCTGTCAACATTCAACGGTAAATACGTTGATAATTTGGAAAGATAGCGGCCGTGTGTCGGCAGCCGGCCACATTCCTGCGGCGGGCTGATCGAAAGCGGCCCGGGGGGCCGCTTCGCCGGTTCTCGAATGTTTATTTGTTGCGGGCGAGGAGCGCGGTTACCAGCTCGTTGGTAATGCGGCCGTCCGGCGTCTGGCCCACGGACTTCTGGAAGTCCTTGATGGCCGTCACCGTGTTCTTGCCGAGCTTGCCGTCAGGCTGGCCGGCATCGAAACCGTTCTTGTTCAGGATCGCCTGAATGTTGCGGATCGCCTTTTCCATGTCCACGGAGGCAGTTTTTCACGCCTTCCTTGCCGGCCCATTCCTCGGGCGGGTTGACGCTGTTGGCATCTTCCGAAAGCGGCTTGACCTTCCAGGCGTCCACCTTGGCCTTGGCGCTCTGAAGCTGCTGCGGGTTCAGGGCCCCTGCCACTTCGTCGCGCTTCTGGGCGGCGTCGGCGTCGCCATCCTTAGCTGCGATGGCGAACCACTTGTAGGATTCCTCGATGTCCTGCTTCACGCCGCTGCCGCGCGCATAGAGAATGGCGAGGTTGAACTGGCTGTCACGAACGCCGAGGTCGGAAGCCTTGATGAACCATTGCGCGGCGGCGGCGAAATCCGGCTGGCCGGCCGCATCGGAAGCAAGCAGCACGGCAAGATTGTGCATGGCGCCCGCATTGCCCTGTTCCGCGGCCAGCGTGTAATAGCGCTTGGCTTCGGGAAGGTTGCGTTCGACGCCGTTCGCCTTCTCGTAGAGATTGGCGAGACGATATTGCGCGGGTGCAAGGCCGCGATCAGCGGCGAGTTTGTACCATTTTGCTGCCTCGGTGCGGTCGGCGGCAACGCCGCGGCCATCGGTGTAGCGGGCTGCGATCTCGAACAGCGCCTGCGTGTCGCCCTTGGCGGCCGCTTCGGCAAGCGATGCCGGCTCGATGCCGGCGGGAACGGTGATGGCGTCCTGGGCGGGAGCAGCCGTGGCGGCGGCCTGTGCCGGAGCCGAAGGTTCGTTCTGCGCGACGGTGCCGGAATTTGCCGCATCCACGGCAGGAACGTCGGCAACCGGCGGCTCGTCAGGCAGCGGTGCGCCGCCGACGGTGCGGGGATCGATGATGTTTTCCGCCGGTGCGGTGTTTTCGATGCTGTCGGCGGATGCGGCCTGTTCCGGATCGACGGCGAGATCGGACGGAATGGTCACGGCCTTGTCGCCGGCTTCGGGAAGCGCGGAAACCGGGCCATTGTCCTGCTTCTGCTCGATGACCGGAGCCGGAGCTTCCGCGCCGCCGATCAGCGTCTTGACGAGCGGCATGGCCATCATCGCCAGAAGAATGGCGCCGATGCCGAGCAGCAGCGGGCGGCGATAGCGCGAGAGCCCCGATGCCTCGGCCTTGCGGCCCTTCTTGCCGGTATCAAGCTTCTCCGGCGATGTTTCCATGGCGGCGGCCTGCGCCGCACGACGGGCGGCGGCAATGAAATCCGTCCGTCCTTCGGCGTCCGCGGCCTTGCCGCTGGCGGCCACCTGGCTGGCGCGCACGCGCTCGAGGATTTTCTTGATATCGGGCGCACCCGAACCCGGCTCCAGAAGTTTCGTTCTCCTGACCCGCCGGCAGAACGTCGATCGGATCGAGCGACGGTGCGGGGCTCCACCTGCGTACGGGCGGAGGAAGAGGCCGACACGGGTTCTTCTGCGGCTTTGACGGTCTTTGCCGTACCCGTCTTGAAACGCTTCGTCAGGCCGGCAAGCAGGCTCTTTTTTTCCGCCTTCGCGGGCTTTGCCGCAGCGGGAGGCACGATGGCATCCCCATCTTTCCCGTCGGCGTCGAGAATGGCCTGTTCTTCGGCGATATAACCCTCTTCCGGGAAGATGGCGGCCGGCATGGATACATCTTCGTGCGCGGGGGCCGACACAGGCTTCGCGACGTTGCGGGGCGCGGCCTCTTCGCGGTAGACGGGGGCATTGTCGAGGTTATCCAGCCGGCCGGCGATCTGCACCAGCGTCTCGTGCAGCGCTTCGAATGTGCGGTGCGTGCGTTCTTCGGTGTTGCGGCTCAAGGCTTCGAGATTGCGCAGATCGGTCGCAAGATCGGTCAGCATGGTCATGTCGGCAAGGTTTGCGCCGGCGGATAGATTATTGCGGGTATAGGCATCGAGAACGGCCTCGGCCGCCTGCCGGGCTGCTTCGATGATATATTCGTCGTTGGACGCCATGTAGTCTTCGATGGCCGCCATGCGGGCATCAAGTTCAGGCGGCATGCCTGCGGCCTGCGTCTGCACCGGCTGGCTGATCAGCGTCGAGAGATGGGCGATCTGGTTTTCGAGGCTTGCCAGCGCATGGCTGTCGGCGGGCGCGGCATGGGCGGTCTCGTCGAGACGGGCGGCAATATTGCCGAGCCGCTCTTCCAGACGCGAGAAGGCGCTTTCGCTGAGGCCCGATGCCGGCTGCGGCTGGCTGTAGCGATAATCGAGGTCCTCGATCCGGCGCGAGAGCAGGTCGAGCCGCTCTGCCAGACCCGTCATTGACGGCGCCGTGATCCAGCGCATCGATTTTGCGGGAAATGTCGCTGAGGAAAGACGTTAGCTCCGCCTGTTGCGAGGGGCGCTGCGAACGCTCCAGAAGCAGGGAAAGCTGGTCCAGCCGCTCATGCAACTGGGCGGCGTCGCGGGCGGTGCTGAGTTCGTCGATCTTGCCCGCCAGCGCTTCGAGACGGGCGGTCAGGTCCAGCGCCGGTTCAGGTTTTGCGGCGGCAAGGCGGTTGATGTCGCCGAGCTGTTCGGCAAGGCCGTTCAGCCGGTTTTCCAGACGCTGCGCCAGCGCATTGTCCGTTGCCTGCGCATTGGCGCGCGTGCCGGTTGCGGCAATGGCGCGGCTGATTTCGTCCAGCCGCTGGTCGAGGCCGGAAAATTGTTCGGTAAAGGCCGCTTCGTTCGGCTGCATATGCTTGCCGAGCTGCTCCACGGCGCTGGCAATGGCGATCAGCTTGTCTTCGAGCACGCGCACGGCCGGATTATTGCTCATGCCGCCGAGCTGAGTCTTGATGTCATCGAGACGATAGGCGAGCGAAACGATCTCATCCTGCAACGCGCCGGCGTCGAAACCGCGCAACGTGTCTTCCACATTGTTCCAGCGGCTTTCGATCCGGTGCACGCTGTCCTCGCGCGCAAGCTGGTCGATCGTCAGGCGCAGGTCCTCGAATTCGTTGCGCAAGCCCGTAGGCATCGGGAGACGCCAGATTGCCGAGCTGGTCGATGCTGCCGGCCAACCGCGCTATGTCGTCGCGCAGATCGCCGATGAACTGCTGGTCTTCCGCCACCGCGCGAATATTGCGGATTTCGGCGCGCAGGCCCTGCGCTTCGCGGGCAACGCCTTCGGCAATGTCGTGCTTCAGCTCATGCCGCAGATTGACGAGCGCCTGGGCGATTTCCTGCAGGGCTGCGTCATTGCGTTGTTGTTCCTGATGGGGCGGAATGGCGCGGGCCCGCGGTGCGGGAGCGGCCGCCTGCTGGGCGTCCCTCGGCCGGTATTCCGGTGCAAGCGGTCTGGTAATCGTCCGCTCCGGGCGGGCGGCGGGTTCCTGCGGGCGCTGGAAGCTCGCTTCGAGGAGACGCTGGCGCTGGCGGATTTCGTTGACGGGATCGAGCTGCGGCGGGGTAACACTGGCGCGCGGTTCGCGCGACGCGGCGTAAGCCTCGTTTTTGGGCTCGGCTTGCGCGCTCGCGGCCCGGGGGTCGCGCGGGAACTTCTGGCTCATCAGCCCTTCGATACGGGCTTCGAGGCCTTCAATGGTGCGATTGAGCGCATCAAGAGACGATCTGTCGCTTGGCTGTTGGGGTTTTTCGATCGCAATCCGTTCATCTTTTCGCTCGCTTCGCTTCCGCCCGCCGTGCCCGGTTATCTGTCGCGACGTTGCCTGCTTGGACACGCCGTCGCCGCAACATGCAGCAATCCTAGAGCCGGTATTCGCCCCCGTTGAGGAAAATGCGCCGGCGTACGAAGCAGTTACCTCTGTCGGGAGAATTCACGAAACGTGGTAAAGAAGTGGTTAACTATGGTCGGAATTTTTTAACTTTTACGGCAGGCGACAGCCCTGCGCCGGGTCGGAGGTCCATTCCGCGAAAAAGGAGAAGGATATTCCGCTGAAATTTATTTGACGTTTACGCGCACGTCAAATATTGTCATCCCATATCGGCCGGATTATTGCCGGCGCCCACGATGCGGAGGAACATCGGTAATGCCTGTTTACAAGGCCCCAGTTAAAGACACGCTTTTTATCCTGAACGACGTTCTCGGCCTGGAGCGGTAGCGGTAACACAACCTGCCCGGCTTCGAGGATGCAACCCCCGACATGATCGAGGCCATTACCGGTGAAGCCGCAAAGCTTGCCGAAGAGCGGCTTTTCCCGCTCAACCTTTCCGGCGACCAACAGGGTTGCAAGCGCGCCGATGACGGTTCGGTTTCCGTGCCGGATGGTTTCAAGGAGGCCTATGACGCCTATTGCGAGGGCGGCTGGATCGGCCTTGCCGTTCCGCCGGAATTCGGCGGTCAGGGCCTGCCTTATACGCTGCACGCCGCCATTGGCGAATATATGTCGTCGGCCAACCTGTCGCTGATGATGTATCCCGGTCTGACGCAGGGTGCGATTGCCGCCATTCTGGTGCATGGCACGCAGGAGCAGAAGGACACCTACCTGCCGAAGATGGTGGAAGGCACATGGTCCGGCACCATGAACCTGACCGAACCCCATTGCGGCACCGATCTCGGCATGCTGCGCACCAAGGCTGTGCCGCAGGCTGACGGCAGCTACAAAATTTCCGGCCAGAAGATATTCATCTCCGCCGGCGAACATTCCATGACGAACAATATCGTTCATCTGGTAATCGCCCGCATCGAAGGCGCGCCTGAGGGCACCAAGGGCATTTCGCTCTTCATCGTACCGAAGTTCCTGGTGAAGGAAGACGGCACGCCGGGCGAGCGCAACGGCGTCACCTGCGGTGCCATCGAACACAAGATGGGCATTCACGGCAACGCCACCTGCGTCATGAACTACGATGACGCGACCGGTTATCTGCTGGGCGCTGAGAACAAGGGCCTTTCGGCCATGTTCGTGATGATGAACGAAGCCCGCCTCGGCGTCGGCCTTCAGGGTCTTTCCGTTGGCGAGATCGCCTACCAGAACGCGGTCGAATATGCCCGTGAGCGTATTCAGGGCCGCTCGCTCTCCGGAGCGAAATTCCCCGACAGGAAGGCCGACCCGATCATCGTGCATCCCGATATCCGCCGCACGCTGATGACCATCAAGGCCTATAATGAGGCCGGCCGCGCCTTCCTTCTGTGGACCGCGCTGCAATCCGACATCGCCCACCGCGCCACTGACGAAAAGCAGCGGCAGGCGGCGGACGACCTGCTCGGGCTCGTCACCCCCCCCCGATCCTGAAAGGTGTCCTGACCGACAAGGGCTTCGAACACGCCGTGATGGCGCAGCAGGTCTTCGGCGGCCATGGCTACATCGAGGAACATGGCATGAGCCAATATGTCCGCGATGCGCGCATCACCATGATCTATGAGGGCGCGAACGGCATTCAGGCGCTCGATCTGGTTGGCCGCAAGCTCGGCATGAATGGCGGCCGCGCCGTCATGGCGCTGTTCAAGGAAATCGGCGATTTCTGCGAGGAAAACCGCGCCGATGAAAAGCTGACCCTCTACACCAAGGGCCTGAAGAAGGGCTTGAACGACCTGCAGGCCGCAACCATGTGGTTCATGCAGAACGCCATGGCGAAACCCGACAATGCCGGTGCCGGCTCGACCGATTACATGCATCTCTTCGGCATCGTGGTGCTGGGCTACATGCAGGCGCGCATGGCGAAAGCCGCCAGCGAAGCGCTTGCAGCAGGCAGCGCTTCGGACGAGGATTACCTCAAGACCAAGCTTGTCACGGCGAAGTTTTATATGGAGCGCATCATGCCGGAAACGGCGCTGCGCAAGGCCCGCATCGAAACCGGCGCGGACACCATGATGGAACTGGCTGCGGAAGCATTCTGAGAAATCTGGCGTTCATAACGCCACAGGGAGAGAGTTATGACCGACGTATTTATCTACGACCATGTCCGCACCCCGCGCGGACGCGGCAAGAAGGATGGCAGCCTGCATGAGGTGCCTTCCGTTCGCCTTGCCGCCAAGACACTGGAAGCCCTCCGCGACCGCAACGGACTTGATACATCCACGGTAGACGACATCATCATGGGCTGCGTCGATCCCGTTATGGATGCCGGCGCGGTGATCCCCAAGGCCGCCGCCTTCGAGGCCGGTTATTCCAACAAGGCCCCGGGCATGCAGATCTCGCGCTTCTGCGCTTCGGGTCTCGATGCCATCAACTTCGCCGCCGGCAAGGTCAAGGCGGGGTCTGACGATATCGTCATCGCCGGCGGTGTCGAAAGCATGTCGCGCGTCGGCATGGGCATGTCGGGTGGAGCCTGGTACATGGACCCCTCGGTCAACTTCCCGGCCTTCTTCATGCCGCAGGGCGTTTCCCCGCCGATCTCATCGCCACCAAATATGGTTTCTCCCGTGACGATGTGGACGCCTATGCCGTCGAAAGCCAGAAGCGTGCGGCGCACGCCTGGGAAAATGGCTATTTCAACAAGTCGGTCATTCCGGTGAAGGACTCAAACGGCCTGACGATCCTCGACCGCGACGAGCATATGCGCCCCGGCACGGACATGCAGGCGCTCGCCTCCCTCAACCCATCCTTCCAGATGCCGGGTGAAATGGGCGGCTTCGAAGCCGTCGGCATCATGGCCCACCCGGAAGTGGAGCGCATCAACTACGTCCACCACGCCGGCAATTCATCCGGTATCGTCGATGGCGCTGCCGCCGTGCTGGTTGGCTCGAAGGCGGGCGGTGAGGCGATGGGCGTGAAACCGCGTGCCCGCATCAAGGCATTCGCCAATATCGGCTCCGATCCGGCGCTGATGCTCACCGGCCCGGTGGATGTGACCGAAAAGCTCCTGAAAAAGACCGGCATGTCGCTTGCCGATATCGACCTTTTCGAACTCAACGAAGCCTTTGCCGCCGTGGTCCTGCGTTACATGCAGGCCTTCGACATCGACCACGACCGGATGAACGTCAATGGCGGCGCGATCGCCATGGGCCATCCGCTGGGTGCAACCGGCGCGATGATCCTCGGCACGGTGCTGGATGAGCTGGAGCGGCGCGATCTGAACACCGCGCTCGTCACACTCTGCATCGGCGCTGGCATGGGCACGGCGACGGTTATCGAGCGGGTTTAAGGCTGGTCATGAGGCGCGAGGTTTACGAGCGGCCCAAGAATGAGATCGAACAGCAGCTGGCTCGGCACAATCTGGAAAAGGATATGGCACAGGATCACAGGGCGTCCATCCGCCCCATTTCCCCTGTCCACATCCGGCGGCTCCGGGCAGAGCGTTGGGGTTTGATCGTGTTTCTCGTTCTTGTGGTCGGTTGTGTCGGCCTCGCACTCAGACTGTCGTGACCGCAGGGAAATTTGAGGGAAGAGGAATCCCAAATGAGCACTTATACCAATTTCACCATCGAGACGGACGCAGACGGCATCGCCCTCGTCACCTGGGATATGCCGGAAAAATCCATGAACGTCTTCACATCAGAAGTGATGGACGAGCTGAAAGCGATTGTTGATGCCACCGTCGCCGACAGCGCCGTCAAGGGCGTTGTCTTCACGTCAGGCAAAAGCACCTTTTCCGGCGGCGCCGATCTTTCGATGATCAAGTCGATGTTCTCCTTCTATAATGATGAGAAGACGAAGAACCCGGATCAGGCGGCGGCAAAGCTGTTCGAACTGGTTGGCCGCATGACGGGCCTGTTCCGCAAGATCGAGACCAACGGCAAGCCCTGGGTCTCGGCCATCAACGGCACCTGCATGGGCGGCGCGTTTGAACTGTCGCTCGCCTGCCACGGCCGGGTCGCCTCCAGCGCCAAGAACCTCAAGATCGCCCTGCCGGAAGTCAAGGTCGGCATTTTCCCGGGCGCCGGCGGCACCCAGCGTGTGCCGCGTCTGACGGATGCGCAATCGGCATTGCAGATGATGACGACCGGCCAGTCGCTGACCGGCGCGCGCGCCAAGGCCATGGGTCTGGTGCATCAGGTGGTGGAGCCGGATCAGCTGGTCGCAACCGCAAAGCAGATGATCAAGGACGGCCTGAAACCGGTCGCGCCCTGGGATGAAAAGGGCTTCAAGGCTCCCGGCGGCGGCATCTGGACGCCGGCCGCTGCCCAGCTCTGGCCCGCAGCACCGGCCATTCTGCGCCGTGAAAGCGCCGGCAACTATCCGGCCGCACTCGCCATCCTCAAATGCGTCTATGAAGGCCTGCAATTGCCCTTCGACACGGCGCTGAAGGTGGAGCAGCGTTATTTCACCGAAATCCTTCGCTCGAAGGAAGCCTTCGGCATGATCCGCTCGCTGTTCATTTCCATGCAGGAACTGGGCAAGGGCGCGCGCCGCCCGGCCGGCCAGCCGAAGACCGAGTTCAAGAAGGTTGGCGTCGTTGGTGCGGGCTTCATGGGCGCTGCCGTCGCTTATGTCACGGCTGCCGCCGGCATCCCCGTCACGCTGGTGGATCGCGATCAGGAAGCCGCCGACAAGGGCAAGGGTCATTGCGAAGAAAGCGTCAAGGCGGCCATCGGCAAGGGCAGGCTGACGCAGGAGGAGGGCAAGGCTCTGCTCGACCTCGTCACCCCGACGGCGGATTACAAGGCGCTCTCCGATGCCGATCTCGTCATCGAGGCCGTCTTTGAAGACCGCGACGTGAAGAAGGCCGTCATCGAAGCCGTGGAAGCCGTGCTGCCGCAGGGCGCTATCTTCGCTTCCAACACCTCCACTTTGCCGATCACCGGCCTTGCGAAGAACTCGAAGCGCCCGGCGGATTTCATCGGCATCCACTTCTTCTCGCCGGTCGAGAAGATGATGCTGACGGAAGTGATCCTCGGCAAGGAAACCGGCGACAAGGCGCTCGCCGTCGCGCTGGATTATGTGGCGAAGATCAAAAAGACCCCGATTGTGGTCAACGATACGCGCGGCTTCTTCGTCAATCGCTGCGTGCTGCGCTACATGGCGGAAAGCTACGATATGCTGATCGAAGGCGTACCCGCCGCCATGATCGAAAATGCCGCGAAATTCGCCGGCATGCCGGTCGGCCCGCTGGCGCTGAACGATGAGGTGGCGATCGATCTTTCCTACAAGATCCTGAAAGCCACCGTCGCCGATCTCGGCGAAAAGGCCGTCGATCCGCGCCATATGGAGCTGGTGAAGAAGCTGGTGGAAGGCGAGGGCCGTTTCGGCCGCAAGAACGCCAAAGGTTTTTACGACTATCCGCCAAAGCCTGCCAAAAAAATCCCTCTGGCCCGGCCTGAAGGACCTTTATCCGCAGCAGAAGCCTGAAGCGGTGGATATGGAGGTGCTGAAACAGCGCTTCCTCGTCACAGTCGCTCTGGAAGCCGCCCGCACGGTGGAAGAAGGCATCGTCACCGATCCGCGTGAAGCCGATGTCGGCTCTATCCTCGGTTTCGGCTTTGCGCCCTATACCGGCGGCGCGCTGTCCTACATCGACGGCATGGGGGTGAAGAACTTCGTGGCACTCGCCGAGGAGCTCAGCGAGACCTACGGCCCACGCTTCAAGCCGACAAACCGCTGCTGAAGGACATGGCTGCCAAGGGCGAGACCTTCTACGGCCGCTTCGATCCCTATGCCAGCGCCGCCAAGGCGGCCTGAGGCTCCGCGAGACATTGAACAGGCCCTTCGGGGCCTGTTTTATTATGCCGGTCTCCCTGCTTTTCGTGCATCCTTTGCCCGACTGAGGCGTTGAAAAGGCTGACCGGGCAAAAGCGCCCGCCGCCGCAATTCAGCACGCCCCAGGAGACAGCGATGAAAGCACCACTGCGATCCCACGGTTTCGACAAGCCCTCGGACCTTGACGACCATCTGGCCGAACTGGACGAAGAGGCCGCGAGAAGGAGGCTGCAAAACCCGCTGCTGCCCGAAGGGCGCGTGCCGCCGCCCCGGCGGAATCATCCTTGCGGGCGGAGTTGGAAGACCTTCGCAAACAGCTCGAAAAAATTCGCCGCGACGTCAAACGGCTGGAAGCCGCCTCCAACACGCCGCATCATAAATCCGCCGATGCCCGGCACGAGCGCGACCGCGAGAATTCGCGCCTGATGACGGTCATGCGCTCGGTTGCCGTCACCTCGCTGGCAAGCCGCATCTTCGCCTCCTCGCCCGTCATGGCGGCGCTGGTGGCCGTGGTGCCAATTGCGCTTGGCCTTGCCGCACGGCGCAATGAGGGGGCGTAAGCCGCCACCTGCCGCGTCGCCGCCCGCTGGCCCGGCGGATGCCCAGGAGCGGGTTTCCCGCCGCAATCCGGTCTTCGCCGGGCATAGATTTCAACCATCCACAGGCGCCGTGAAAAAACTGTCAAAAAAACTTCGCGATGGCGCTTGCCATGTCCGAACAAGATGTTATAACCCCGCTCACTTTCGGGGCACCAAACAGCCCCGCCCGCCAAAAGCGGAGGTTCTTCAAGGACCTGAAGTGCCCGGATAGCTCAGTTGGTAGAGCAGCGGATTGAAAATCCGCGTGTCGGTGGTTCAAATCCGCCTCCGGGCACCATTTATTATTCAGTGAAATGAGTGTTGCCTGTGTAGGGCGTTGCGCACGGTTTTGAGTCAATGGGCCATGATAAGCTTCAGGCGAAGTTTGTTCCGCATATTGGACTTAAACGGCGCAATTTGCTTTGTGCTTCAGAATCGTTTAGAACGTATCAGGAACGGGCGGGGTTATGGCGACTGGCTATGATGGACGAGCGGTAGCAAACTTTATTCTTGACTTTTGCAATAGCCGAGGCCGGAATGTTACGCATTTAGATTTGCAAAAGATCATATACTTCTGTCACGTATGGTCTTTAATTCGCTTGGAAATGCCGTTGATAAGGCACAAATTTGAAGCTTGGGAGTATGGCCCTGTACTTCCATATCTCTATAGAGAGTTTAAAAGCTTCGAACGCGCACCGATTACTACTCGTGCCCGCGAAATTGATCCATTGACAGGTGTAAAGAAGGTGGTCGCGTATAGTTTTTAATGATACGACGGAGGCTCTTCTTAGTGAGGTCGTGGATTTTTACAGTCGCATACGGACTGGAAATCTTGTGGAAACTAAGCCATGTGGAGGGAGGACCTTGGTATAAGGTGTGGTATCATTGTGGTAACTCGAATCCCGGCATGAAATTAAATGATGAAGATATTGCCGAGTTCTATTCGAGAGTTTTGTGCCCGTTTTCGGTTCAATAGCGGAAAGTGATTATGGCAGAGATAAGAGTCCCGACGCTTCAGCACTTGGCCCGAAATTGGCGCCTGAACTCCCAATTGATTACCAAAGCTCTTGTTAGGTTGGCGGAGGATCCACCTCGTTTTAATTATAATCCTCTCTATGGTGCCGTTCGCGATCTTCTGATCCTTCGCGTGCCTTATGAACAGGTTGAAGCAGGTATCCGTAAAATTCCGCGCGAAAAAGTTCGCAACAATCTGTTAAGCATTCTCCCGTTAGTTCGTGACCACTTTTCTGACATTCAACCGGACTTCTTTCAGGTCGTGGGGCGACGTTATTATCCGGTGGGACGTGGTCTTATGGTGCCCTTTGAGCCTCCGATGATCTACGGTATCGGGGGACAGCTCTATTTTCCGTGGTTCAGCTTTTGGCGTTCAAATCCGCTAGCCGATGAAAGACTGTCATTGTTTGTCACCCTAGTTGAAGAGGTTTTTGCTGCAAGACCCGGACCTAGAAGCAGCCAAGTTTGAAATATTGGATTTCAGTGCCCCTGACAGCAAGTCTCCTCGTGAATTACAAGTCATTGACGCGCAGGATGTGCCGAGGCTGAGCGAGGCAAGAAAAGCCGAAATGTTGGACATCTTTGCAGAAGGGTATTTTAGGGCTGTGGACGAGTTGGCCGGTAAGAGACATCTTCTTCTCCCAAGGACCGGCCCGAAGATCGCCCCGATCCCGATCAACCTTCTTTTCTATTCTGACCTCTCTATAATATAGGGAAGTCCCGGATTACTTGCCGGTGAACGCCTCAAGCATGCGGGTGACTCGCACAAGGTCGTCCTCATTCATATTCGCAAGTGCCGCATTCACACGATGAAGCAGACGACCGCGTTCGCCTTCCGGCGCGATAACAGTACCGGTGCCAAAGAACGCGATGGCGGGAAGGCCGAGGGCTTTTGCGATACTCTCGATGGTTTCAAACGAAGGCGAGGCGTCGCCCCGTTCCAGACGCCCCATCATCTCAATCGAAAGGTCGGCCTTTTCGGCAAGGGCTTCTTGCGTCAGGCCCATCGCTTTTCGGTGATGGCGAATATTGCTGCCGAAAATCTTTCTAAGTTCCAATCGTTTCCCTCCGAACTGAAGGGACAGTCGTCTTTGCGACTTCGCGACTTAAGGCATTGCTATTGCTGAAAATCAGAAATATGCAATAATGGTGCAGTATATGAAGTTTCTGTCGTGAGATTGCAGATGTCCTCTATCCACGCGGACCATTTCCCGCCCCTCGCGTTCGGCGCGTTCGTGCTGATAGTCTTCCTGTGGGTGAAGTGGGAAAGCTTTATCCGGCCGATGTTCATTCCCCGTGTGGAAATAAAACGAATAGTCGACGAACTGGTCCAGCAACATGAAGAACGCGCCGCAGAAATAGCCTGCATGGAGGAAGATCGCGCTTGGCGATGTTCGCAGAACTTCGAGCAGGGCAAATGGCGGCGGGTACGCCAAGAGCTTAGGCGGCGGAAAGCACCTTAATTAAAGATGCTCCCGATTATCCGTATTCTGCTCCGCCCGGTCCCGATAAAGCGCAGCGCGCCCCAGCAGCATCAGGGAAACCGGCGTCGTCACCGTCATGAAAATGCCGATGAAGATTTCGTGGAAGGCGAAACGGTCGCCGGAGACGGAAAAATAGATGATCGAGGCCATGACGATGCCGCCGGTGCCCCAGCTGGTGCCCAGTGTGGGCGCATGCAGGCGCTCATAGAAGCTGTTGAGCCTGGCAAAGCCGATGGTGCCGATCAGTGTCAGCGAGGCGCCGAGCAGGACGAAGAAGGCCACGGCAATGGCGGCCCAGAGGGGAAATTCGTGCGCCTCGCTCATTCGATCACCTCACCGCGCATCAGGAATTTGGAAAGGGCGACGGTGGAGACGAAGCCGAGGATGGCGATCAGCAGCGATGCCTCGAAATAGATGTCGTTGCCGGTGCGCAGGCCGAAGGTCAAAAGAAGCAGCATGGCGTTGACATAGAGCGTATCCATGCCCAGCACGCGGTCCTGCGCGCGCGGGCCGATGGCGATGCGATAGACCGAGATCGCCATGGCGATGGCGAGCATGAACTGCGCCAGCGAAAAGGACCAGAAAAGGATAATCGAACTCATTCGAATATCTCCATCAGCAGTTTTTCATAACGGTTCTTGATGAGGCTTATCCAGGCTGCCTCATCCACATCGTCGAGAACGTGAAGCAGCAGCGTACCCTGGCTGGAATTATATTCGAGCCATGCGCTTCCCGGCGTCGAGGTCAGGATCGTCGCCAGCACCGCAAGCGCCATCGGGTCGCGAATATCGAGCGGCACGGCCAGGAAGCCGGATTTGCGGTCCCTCTCGCGCTTGAACAGGATGATCTTCACGACCGAGAGATTGGACCTGACGATATCGTAAAGCACGATCAGGATCAGTTGCACCAGCCTGTGCCAGTTGCGGATGCGCGGCTTGGCGGGCCGGAGCGACGCCATCGCCCAGGAGGCGACAAGCGCAACACCGGTGCCGAGCAGCAGATGCCCCGGCGAAAAGCTGTTGATCGTCATCCAGAAGAAGATCAGCGAGATCGTCAGCAGCGGGTAGGGCAGGACACGGCTTATCATGGCTCTGCCTCCGGGTTGCTGCCCGCTCGGGGTGCGGAAATGACGCCCTGAATATAGCTTGCCGGCAGGTCGAGAATACGCGCCGTTTCCTGCATGTATCGCATCACCGGTCCTGCCTGCACGGTCATGGCGAGCGTCAGGCCGAGCAGCAGCATCACGGGGGCGATTTCGATGACGAGCACGCGGGGCACGGTGCCTTCGATGGAAGCCCAGAAGGTGCGGATGCCGGCGCGCGTCATCGAGATCAGCGAGGCGAAACCGGCAAAGACGATCAGGAAAACCAGCCACCAGGACAGCGTGGAAACGCTGTCATTGGCGCCAAGCCCGGAAGGATTGAGAATGGCGGTCAGCATCGAGAATTTGGCGATGAAGCCCGAAAGCGGCGGCAGGCCGGCCAGAAGAATGCCGCAGGCGGCAAAACAGGCCCCGAGCACCGCCATGGTGGCGGGCATGGTCACGCCGACTTCCTCCTCCTCCTCTTCCTCGTCGCCCTCGCCATAGGCCTCCATGGTCACGGCCAGAACGTTCGCGCCGGCATCCTGTCCGCGCTCGACGAGCTCGATCAGCATGAAGAAGGCGCTGATGGTGAGGGTGGAGCTGACCATGTAATAAAGCGCGCCGGCCGCAACCGTGGGATTGCCTGTGCCCATGGCGGCAAGCAGCGTTCCCGACGAGACGAGAACCGAAAAGCCGGCCAGCCGCCCCAGCGCCTGCGACGCCAGAACGCCGATGGCCCCGAAGATGATGGTGGCAATGCCGCCGACCAGCAGCGCATCATGGCCGAAACCGGCCGATTCCCCGGCCGTCTGCCCGAAAAGCAGGAAGGACAGGCGGGCGATGACATAAATCCCGACCTTGCTCATGATGGCGAAGAGCCCGCCCACCGGGGCCGACGCCGCGCCATAGGCGGAGGGCAGCCAGAAATTCAGCGGCCACATGCCGGCCTTGACCAGAAAGGCGATTCCGAGGATGGCCGAGCCGGTTTCCAAGAGCATGCGCTGATCGGGGTTGAGGCCCTCGATGCGATGGGCGAGATCGCCCATGTTCAGCGTGCCGGTAACGCCATAGATGAGGCTGACGCCGATCAGGAAGAACAGGGCGGCGACGAGGTTGATGGCGATATAATGCAGCCCGGCCTTGACGCGCTGCTGGCCGGAGCCGTGCAGCAACAGACCATAGGACGCGGCCAGCATCACTTCGAAGAAAACAAAGAGGTTGAAGAGGTCCCCGGTCAGGAACGCGCCGTTGACGCCCATCAGCATCATCTGGAACAGCGAATGGAAATGCGCCCCCGACCTGTGCCACTTCGCCATCGAATAGATCAAGGATGGGATGGCAAGCAGCGCCGTCAACAGCACCATCAGGCCCGAAAGACGGTCGGCGACGAGCACGATGCCGAAGGGCGCCGGCCAGTTGCCGAGCAGATAGACACCGCTCGACACTACGGCGGCGATCTCGGTATTGACCGTCGAGTTGACCTCGCGGAACAGCAATATGGCGACCACCAGCAACAGCACGGTCGAGGTGAGGCTGATGGCGGCTTTCGCCACGCGCTGGCGCTCGTCGAAGAACAGCAGAAGAGCCGCGGTAATCAGCGGCAGAAGAATGGGCGCTATGACGATATGGAAGGGGAACGACATCATTTCGTCTCCCTCCCGTCCACATGGTCGGTGCCGGTGAGGCCGCGGGCGGCAAGCAGCACGACGAGGAACAATGCGGTGGTGGCAAAGCCGATGACGATGGCCGTCAGCACCAGCGCCTGCGGCACGGGGTCGGCAAGCGTGGAGCTGTCGACGCCGTTGACCAGCACCGGCGGCGCATTGGTCTTGATGCCGCCGACGCCGAAGATGAAGAGGTTGACGGCGTAAGACAGCAGCGAAAGCCCGACGATGACCTGATAGGTGCGCGGGCGCAGCACCAGCCAGACGCCGGAGCCGGTCATGATGCCGATGCCGATGGCAAGAATGAGTTCCATTACACGTCCTCCGCTTTTGCGGCTTCAGGCGTGCGAACGCGGTAGTTACGCAACGATTGGTGTGCCAGTGCTATCAGGATAAGAACAACGGAGCCGACGACCAGCGAGAAGACGCCGAGGTCGAACAGCAGGGCGGATGCCGTCGGCATTTTGCCGATATAGGGTATCTCCGTATACTGGAAATAAGAGGTCAGGAACGGGTAGCCGAAGTACCAGGAGCCAATACCCGTCGCCGCCGCCATCAAAAGGCCGAAACCCATCCAGCGCAGCGGCAGGATGCGGATGCGGTCCTCCGCCCAGCGTGCCCCGCCGGCAAGATATTGCAGCAGGAAGCCGATGGCCATGGTGATGCCGGCCGCAAAGCCGCCGCCCGGCAGGTCGTGCCCGCGCATGAACAGGAAGATCGAGAAGGTGATGATGACCGGGAACATCCACTGCATCACGATGGACGGCACATAGAGATAGTCGCGGACCGTATCGCCATTGCTGCGGTCTGGCCGTTCGGCATCGAAGGCGTTCTGCATCTGCTGCTGTTCCGGCACCCCGATGCTTTCATGGGCGGGGCGGAAACGGCGAAGCAGCGCAAAGACGGTGAGCGCCACGATGGCCAGCACCGCGATTTCGCCGAAGGTATCGAAGCCACGGAAATCGACGAGGATGACGTTGACGACATTGGTGCCGCCGCCTTCGGTATAGGCGCGTTCGAGGAAATAGGTCGCAATCGCGTTCGGCACAGGCAGCGTCATCACGGCATAGGCGATGACGGACATGCCGATACCGCTGCCTGCGGCGAGCAGGAAGTCGCGGGCGCGGCGCAGCTGCGCCGGCAGCTCATCGCTGCTGTCGACCTTCTCGACGCGTTTCGGCAGCCATCTGAGGCCGAGCAGGATGAGAACCGTGGTGACGATTTCCACCAGCAGCTGGGTGATGGCCAGATCCGGCGCGGAAAGCCAGACGAAGGTGAGGCAGGTGACGAGGCCCGAGACGCCGAGCATGACGAGCGCGGCGAGGCGATGATATTTCGCCTGCCAGGCCGCACCCATGGCCGCGATCATGCCGATCAGCCAGAGAATGGCGAAGATCGGATCGAAGGTCGTGACGCGCGGCAGCGACAGGGAGAATTCCGAAAGGAAGAGAGGCGAGAAACCGGCAAGAAGCGCCACAAGGATAAGAAGCCTCAGCTGCGGCTGCAGACGCCGCGTGCCGAGCGTGCTTTCCAGCCACCGCGCCCATTTCCAGGACACGGTGACGAGAATGCGCTCGAAGATGCGCTGTCCACGCAAATGCCGGAAGACCGGCGGACCGTCGTCGCAGCGCGAGAAATAACCGCCGAGCAGGGCATAGATCGTAACCCCGCCGATCAGCGCCGCGATACTCATGATCAGCGGCAGGTTGAAACCGTGCCAGATCGACAGGCTGTAGACCGGCGTTTGCGCACCAAGCACTGAAAGCACGGCCGAGTGCAGGAACGGGCCGATGGAGAGGCTCGGAACGATACCGACGATCAGGCAGGCGAAGACGAGGAATTCGATGGGGAAACGCATCCAGCGCGGCGGCTCGTGCGGATGCGGGTTCGGCAGATCGACGGGCTTGGGGCCGAAGAAGACCGTATGGATGAAGCGCAGCGAATAGGCGACGGCAAATGCGCCCGACAGCGTCGCGACATAGGGCAGGGCCCGGTCCAGCAGCGAGTCGGCATGGGTTTCGACGGCCTCGGCAAAGAACATTTCCTTGGAAAGGAAGCCGTTGAACAACGGCACGCCGGCCATGGCCGCACTTGCCGCCATGGCGAGCGTCGCGGTTGCGGGCATATAGGTATAAAGCCCGCTTAAGCGCCGCATGTCGCGCGTGCCCGTCTCATGGTCGATGATGCCGGCCGCCATGAAGAGCGAGGCCTTGAAGGTGGCGTGGTTGACCATGTGGAATATGGCCGCCACTGCCGCAAGCGGGCTGCCGAGGCTGAGCAGCGTGGTGATGAGGCCGAGATGGCTGATGGTGGAATAGGCGAGCAGACCCTTGAGGTCCTGCTGGAACATGGCGAAATAGGCGCCGAGCAGCAGGGTTATGATGCCGGCCGCGCCCACCAGCCAGAACCATTCCGGCGTGCCCGCCAGCACGGGCCAGAACCGCGCAAGCAGGAAAACCCCGGCCTTCACCATCGTGGCTGAATGCAGATAGGCGGAAACGGGTGTAGGCGCCGCCATGGCGTTGGGCAGCCAGAAATGGAACGGAAACTGCGCGCTCTTGGTCAGCGCGCCGCCGAGGATGAGGATGAGCGCGGGCACGTAGAGGGAATGGGCGCGGATAGCCGCACCCGCCTCGATGATCCTGTCGAGATCATAGCTTCCCGCCATATGGCCGAGGATCAGCAGGCCCGCCAGCAGGCTGAAGCCGCCGATGCCGGTCACGGTCAGCGCCATGCGTGCGCCGTCGCGCGCACCGGCGTTCTGATGCCAGTAGCCGATCAGCAGGAACGAAAAGATGCTGGTCATTTCCCAGAAGATCGACAGCAGGATGACGTTGCCGGAGAGCACCACGCCAAGCATCGAGCCCATGAAGGCGAGCAGGAAGGCGAAGAAACGGGGAATCGGGTCTTCGGCCGACATATAATAACGCGCGTAGAGCACCACCAGCAGGCCGATGCCGGTAATGAGCATCGTGAAAATCCACGCAAATCCGTCCAGCCGCAGGGTAAAGTTCAGGCCGAGCTGGGGCAGCCATTCCACATCATACTTGAGAACCGCGCCGCCGCTGACGCTCGTATAAAGAAAAATGCTGCTGACAAGGCCGAAAAGGGCGACTGCGCCCGCAACGGAGGCGGGACCGGCGGCCGCACCCTCGCGCGGCATGAAGGCCGTCAGAAGCGCGCCAACGAAGGGCAATGCGACAATGAATGGAAGAATGGTTGCAAGTGTCATATGCGGCGGCGGTTTTCTCTCTGGAATGGGAGCCTACGGCGGGTTTCCGACGACTCCGATCCCTCAAGGTTCGCAATGAACCGAATGATGAGGACCGCCGGAATGACTAATACATAATATGCGGAGGCGCGCGTGGAACCACGCTGGCAAAGTCTCGGAAAGCTTGTGGCACGATGGCAACAGCAACGAACGAGACGTCCGCATTATCCCTGAGGCTTGGCGTGGGTGAGGCAAACGCGTCCAGGCGAAGGCCTGAACCGGCATCGCCGGTCCTGCAGCCGAAATCATTGCCGCTATCGCAATCCTTTTGGCGAAGAGAAAGGGAACGGCCAGGATCGACGCTCTGCAATCGTTCGAGACGGCTGGTTTTGGAAAGGGGCTTGACGCCGGCCGGCGCCTGAAAGCCGATCATGACCAGCAGGCTCGCGACCACGAGACCGATCAACACTTGCGGATGGCGCCTTGAACTGCGGCTTTTCTCCATCCATGGCAAGTTGGCGTCTCCTTGATCGTAAAGGTCTCTTTAAAGCATCACCGTTGAGCGAATATCCTGTTGATTTGTTTTAGGGGAAGCCGGACATGCTTGTCCAGCGCGCATGCGGGAAAAACCGCCCGCACCGTCCGATTCCTTTTCGTTTTTGCCCGTTTGCGGCAAAGTGAGGGCGGCATTGGCTAAAAGCTTTTACAAATTTTACCGTTTGACGCCGACGCCTGTGTTTCTTAACTTTCAAGCAAGGAATTAACCATAAAGATTGATGGTATTTCCACGGCGGAATGGGGTTCTCTCCCCTTCCAGGCATGACGCCGCACTGCCGTACCGGTGCCGATCCGGTATTTTCGTTTCTTGGTTCAAGAAGGTCTGGCAAGCGTCGATGCCGCATCGTCCGCGATGGGTATGTTCGTTCAAAAATCCCCTTAGGGTGCTGGCGTTCTGAACCTTGGCCAATTTGGCCGGGTTTTACCGGCCGTCATGTTGTTGGGGACGTCGGTTGGGGCAGGATTTGCCATCAGATCAAGCGCGCAGATCGGCAGGCGGAAGCCTGGCGGGACGGTTGCGTTTTGCCGGCCTCGACGAGACGCAATCCGATTTCCTGCGCAGCTATCGCAGCATGCTGGAGCCTTACGTCAAGGCCGGCCTGCGGGACGTGATGACCCGTTTCCAGTCTATGCCGGACTGTTCTCCGTCTTTCGAAAGCGAAAACCAGCTCGACCGGCTGCACGATCTGCAATCCTCGCATTGGAGCGTTCTGACCGATGCGCGTTTCGACGCGCTCTATGCCGAGCGGGTGAAGGTTCTTTCCGACAATGCCAGCCGCATGGGGCTCGATCCGCGCTGGCAGATCGCCAGCCACGCGGTGGTTCTGGAACATCTCGTCGGCGGGCTGGTGGCCGAACACGCGCCGCGCTCCATCCTGCCCGGCAACCGCAAGAAAACCCGTGAACTGGCGGAAGCCGTCAAGAATGTCGTCCGTCTGGTGATGGTCGATACCGAAATCGCTGTCTCGCTGCGCTTCAACGAATTGCGCCTGCGCCATGGCCGCGAACTGGCGGAACAGCGCGACAATGACCGCTCCGAAGCGGCGAAGTTGCTGGGCACAGCGCTGACGGCCTTTGCCGCAGGCGATTTGCAGGCCCGCATCGGCGGCGAAGTGCCGGAAGCCTATCGCGATGTTGCGGCTTCCTTCAACACGGCCCTGGAAACGATCGGTGCATCGCTGATCGCGGCGCAAAACAGCATCGGCGAGGCCGAGGGGCTCGGCGCGCGGTTTGCCGATATGGGCCGCTCCATGGCCGAGCGCTCCCGCCAGCAGGCCGAAGCCCTTGCCGAAACCTCACGCGCCATCCAGACGATGATCGGGAACGTTGCGGAAAACGGCGCGCGCATATCGGCTACGGAAACGGCTGTTTCCCGCGCCCGCGAGGCGGCGGTCGAAAGCGGCAAGGCTATCGGCGAGGCGATTGACGCCATGTCGGATATCGAACAATCCGCCGAACAGATCGGCAGGATCATCGGCACGATTGACGAGATCGCTTTTCAGACCAACCTTCTCGCTCTCAATGCCGGCATCGAGGCGGCGCGCGCGGGTGAAAGCGGACGTGGTTTCGCTGTCGTCGCGCAGGAGGTGCGGGCGCTCGCCCAGCGTTCCGCCGACGCTGCAAGGGAGATCAAGAGCCTTGTGGGCACCACCAAGACGCAGGTTGAGGGCGGCGTGCGCATGGTCAACCGCACGCAGGACGCAATCGGCGGTGTCGTCCGGCAGGTCTCTGGCATCAACGACATGATCGCGGAAGTCTCCCGGCGTACGGCCGAGCAGGCCGGCGAACTGCAATCGGTTGCCGCCGATATGGGTGAGCAGCAAAGGCAGGCCGACCGGAACACCGTCGATATCAGCGCGAGCGCCTCCGAGGCGGACGCGCTTCAAACCGTCATCCTCGAACTCGGCCGCACCATCCGCGAATTCCGCATTGCCCGTCAGGGGCAGGCGAGAGCGGCCTCTGGTGCGGACCGGCAGGACACTTCATTTATGGCCCGTGGGGATAATCGCACGGATTACGGCCAGGATTACCAACAATTCAGACGTCAGGGAGTCATGTAATGGCAGCCAGAAAAGCAGCTGAGGCGACGCTGAAACTGTCACCGGTGCTGGATCTCAACGAAGCATCGGCCCTGCACGGCAAGCTGATGACGTTGAGGGGAGCACCTTTGTCGGTAGATGCGTCCGAGGTGGAGCGTATCGGTGCGCTTTGCGCCCAGGTCCTTATGGCCGGCGCGAAATCCTGGGAAGAGGATGGCAAGCCCTTCGGTTTTGCCAGGGTGTCCGATGCATTCGACAAGACGATGAAACTGATAGGCGTCGATATTGACCATTTGCTCCCCAAGGAGATGCAAAAGTGAAGAAAAAAGTTCTTACCGTGGATGATTCCCGGACGATCAGGAACATGCTCCTGGTCACGCTCAACAATGCCGGTTTCGAAACCATTCAGGCTGAAGACGGCATCGAGGGCCTCGAAGTGCTCGAGCAGAGCAACCCGGATGTCATCGTGACGGACATCAACATGCCCCGTCTCGATGGTTTCGGCTTCATCGAGGGTGTACGGCGCAACGAAAAGTATCGTGCGATCCCGATCCTCGTCCTGACGACCGAAAGCGACGCAGAGAAGAAGAACCGCGCCCGTCAGGCCGGTGCGACGGGCTGGATCGTCAAACCGTTCGACCCTGCGAAACTCATCGATGCCATTGAACGCGTAACCGCCTGATACGGGACATTTCACGATGGATATGAACGAAATCAAGGAAATCTTTTTCCAGGAGTGCGAGGAGCAGCTCGCGGAACTGGAATCGGGGCTTCTTAAATTGAATGACGGCGACCGCGATCCGGAAACCGTCAACGCCGTTTTCCGTGCCGTTCATTCCATCAAGGGCGGGGCGGGTGCCTTCGGTCTCGATGATCTCGTGGCCTTCGCCCACGTTTTTGAAACGACCCTCGACTGCGTCCGCTCCAACAAGCTGGAGCCGACACAGGATGTTCTGAAAGTCATGCTGCGCTCCGCCGACGTGCTGGCGGACCTGACCAATGCGGCAAGAGACGGCGGCAGCGTCGATGAAAGCCGCACCCGCGGCCTCGTCAAGGAACTGGAAGCGCTGGCAAACGGCGAAACCGTGCAGGTCTCCGCGCCTGTGGCAGCGCCGGCCGCAGTCAAGGCGCCGCAACCCGTCGCACCCAAGCCGACGGATGAGAGCGGCTTCGAGCCGATCCCGTTCTCCTTCACGGACTTTGCCGACGAAACCACGCCGCTGATGGAAGCGCCGTCCTTCCAGATCACCTTCAAGCCGCATGCGTCGCTTTATTCGAAGGGCAACGAGGCGGCACTTCTCCTGCGCGATCTTTCGCGCATCGGCGAAATGAGCATCAATTGCGACATGTCGGAGCTGCCTTCGCTCGACAAGCTCGATCCTGAAGCATCCTATCTCTCCTGGACGGTTTCGATCGCGACCGACAAGGGCGAAGAGGGCATCCGCAGCGTCTTCGAATTTGCCGAATGGGATTGCGATCTGGAAATCGTGCCGGTTGTTTCGGATGCCGCAGACGACGCGGAAGAGCTTCCGATGATCCCGGTGCCGTTCGATCTTTCGGCCCTCGATAGCGGACCGGAAGAGCAGCCCGCTGTTGAAACCGCCACGGCTGAAGCGTCCTACGTTGCCGCAGCCGTCGAAACGGCCGTTGCGACGACGCAGATCGCCCAGAGCGTCAATGCCGCCATCGAAAAGCGTGAAGCTGCGGCAGCGCCTGCCGCAGCCCAGGCGAACGCCAACGCTGCCGCCAATGCGAGCGCCGGCCAGACCATCCGCGTCGACCTCGACCGTGTCGACCGCCTGATCAACCTCGTCGGCGAACTCGTCATCAATCAGGCGATGCTGTCGCAGAGCGTCATCGAGAACGATGCGAGCGGCACGTCTGCCGTCAATATGGGCCTCGACGAGCTGCAGCAGCTGACGCGCGAAATCCAGGATAGCGTCATGGCCATCCGCGCTCAGCCGGTGAAGCCGGTGTTCCAGCGCATGTCGCGTATCGTCCGCGAAGTCGCCGACATGATCGGCAAGCAAATCCGCCTCGTCACCGAAGGTGAGAACACGGAAGTCGACAAGACGGTCATCGACAAGCTGGCCGAACCCCTGACGCATATGATCCGCAACGCCGTCGACCACGGCATCGAAACGCCGGAAAAACGCGCGAAGCGGCGGGCAAGAACCCGGAAGGCACCATCAAGCTTTCGGCCAAGCACCGTTCGGGCCGTATCCTGATCGAGCTTCAGGACGATGGCGCGGGCATCAACCGCGAGCGCGTTCGCCAGAAGGCAATCGACAACGACCTCATCGCCGCTGATGCGAACCTGACGGATGAAGAGATCGACAATCTGATCTTCGCGCCGGGCTTCTCCACCGCCGACAAGATTTCCGACATTTCCGGCCGCGGCGTTGGCATGGATGTGGTCAAACGCTCCATTCAGGCGCTTGGCGGCCGTATCAGCATCTCCTCGCGCCCCGGCCATGGCTCGACCTTCACCATGAGCCTGCCACTGACGCTCGCCGTTCTTGACGGCATGGTGGTGACCGTTGCCGGCCAGACGCTGGTGGTGCCGCTGACGGCAATCGTCGAAACCCTGCAGCCGGAAGCGAAGAACATTCATTCCTTCGGCGCGAACCAGCGGCTGATCTCCATCCGCAACTCCTTCTGCCCGCTGGTCGACGTCGGCCGCGTGCTGAACTTCCGCCCGACCCAGGCCGATCCGGTCGAAGGTGTCGCCCTTCTGGTGGAATCGGAAGGCGGCGGCCAGCGCGCCCTGATGGTGGATGCGATCCAGGGCCAGCGCCAGGTTGTCATCAAGTCGTTGGAAGCCAACTATACCCATGTTCCGGGCATTGCCGCCGCCACCATTCTCGGTGACGGACGTGTCGCGCTCATCCTGGATGTCGATGCCATCGTCAGCGCCTCGCGCGGACAGCCCCTGAAGCAGGAAATGTCGCTTGCGGCGACGGGTTGAAAGCGGATCATCCATGGCAGCACTTAATTTCAGCGACCAGCGCCAGTCTCCCGACGAGGTTCTTGCCAGCGGCGAATACCCGCTGACGAGACGCGACCTGTCGGAAATCGCGGCGATGATCTATGCCGATGCGGGCATCTATCTCAACGACACCAAGGCGTCGCTGGTATATTCCCGCCTGTCGAAGCATATCCGCAATCTCGGCCTGTCGGGTTTTCGCGAATATTGCGCATTGGTGTCCTCGCCGGATGGCGCGCAGGCGCGGCGCGAAATGCTGTCGCACCTGACGACGAATTTCACCCGCTTCTTCCGCGAGAACCATCATTTCGAACATCTGCGTGACGAGGTCCTGCCGGGCCTCATCGCCCGGGCGAAGAGCGGCGGGCGTGTCCGCATCTGGTCGGCCGCCTGTTCGGACGGGCAGGAGCCCTATTCCATCGCGCTTACCGTGCTTGCCATGTTCCCGAATGCGGCGGATTACGATTTCAAAATCCTGGCGACGGATATCGATCCCAAGATTTTGGCGCAGGCCCGGGCAGGGGTCTATGATGACAATGCGCTCGAAACCGTGTCTCCCGCCATGCGCAAGCAATGGTTCACGGAAGTCGATGCTGGCGGTCGCCGCAAGTTCCGTATCGACGACAAGGTCAAGCGCCTCATCACCTTCAAACGAATTGAACCTGATGACGCAATGGCCCTTCAAAGGCAATTTCGACGTCATTTTCTGCCGCAACGTCGTCATCTATTTCGACGAGCCGACGCAGATGCGCATCTGGTCGCGTTTTGCCGGGCTGCTGCCGGAAGGCGGTCATCTTTATATCGGGCATTCCGAACGCGTCTCCGGTGACGCCAAGAACCTGTTCGACAATACGGGCATCACCACCTACCGCTTCACTGGCCACGCTTCGGGGAGGAAGGCATGAGCGCACTCGCACGGGTACTCGTTGTCGATGATAGCCCCACCATGCGCGGCCTGATTTCGGCTGTCCTCAAGGCCGATCCGGAAGTCGAGGTGGTCGGGCAGGCCGGCAACGCCATGGAAGCACGCGCGGCCATCAAGCAGCTTAATCCCGATGTCGTGACGCTCGACATCGAGATGCCGGAAATGAACGGTCTCGAATTTCTCGAAAAGATCATGCGCCTGCGGCCCATGCCGGTCATCATGGTCTCGTCGCTGACCCATCGCGGCGCGGATGCTTCGCTGGCTGCGCTTGAAATCGGTGCCTTCGACTGTGTCGGCAAGCCGGCGCCGGGCGATGCACGCCCCTTCGGCGATCTCGCCGACAAGGTGAAGGCCGCAGCCCGCTCGCAACACGCCGCCTACCGTGCGGCGCGCCCGGAAGCCGCCGCCGCGCCGCAGCCGGTCCCGGTCAGTGAATATCGGGCTGGGCGCAAGGTCGTGGCTATCGGTTCCTCCACGGGCGGTGTCGAAGCGCTGATCGCCGTGCTGCAGAAATTCCCGGCCAATTGCCCGCCGACCGTCATCACCCAGCACATGCCACCGACCTTCACCAAGAGTTTCGCCGAACGGCTGAACCGCATCTGCGCCCCCGTGGTGGAAGAGGCGACGGACGGTGCACGTCTTCAGACCGGCAAGATCTATCTTGCGCCGGGCGGCGAGCGCCATTTGCAGATCGCCAACCGGTCCGCACCCTGCTGCCGGCTCGTCGAACGCGATCCCGTCAACGGCCACCGACCCTCCGTCGATGTGCTGTTCGATTCGGTGGCTGAGCTTGCCGGCCGTAACGCCGTCGGCGTCATTTTGACCGGCATGGGCCGCGATGGCGCAGCCGGGCTGTTGAAGATGCGTCATGCCGGCGCGCGTACCGTCGGCCAGAACGAAAAAACATGTGTCGTCTACGGCATGCCCCGCGTGGCCTATGAACTTGGCGCCGTGGAACAGCAACTCCCGCTGGCCTCCATCGGCGAAGAAATCCTGAAACTAACCACTGCCCGTAAAGAAGGTGCTGACTAATGTCTCTCGCAGAAAAGATCAAAGTTCTGATCGTCGACGATCAGGTGACCAGCCGGCTGCTCCTCAGCGATGCGCTGACACAGCTCGGCTTCAAGCAGATCACCGCCGCCGGTGATGGCGAGCAGGGAATGAAGATCATGGAGCAGCAGCCCCATCATCTCGTCATTTCCGATTTCAACATGCCCGAAGATGGACGGTCTCGGTTTCCTGCACGCCGTCAGGGCCAACCCGACCACAAGAAGGCCGCCTTCATCATCCTCACCGCGCAGGGCGACCGCGCGCTGGTGCAGAAGGCAGCCCAGCTCGGCGCCAACAACGTGCTGGCCAAGCCCTTCACGATCGACAAGATGCGCGCTGCCATCGAGGCGGTTTTCGGATCGCTGAAATGATTGAAGCTGCGGCTAAGCGCGTACATATCATTCAGGGCGAGTATAAGGTCGTCAGCGATCCCGATGTGGTGCTGACGACGATACTCGGTTTCGTGCGTGGCCGCCTGTCTGAGAGACCCCGTTGCCGGCCTGGGAGGCATGAATCACTTCCTGCTGCCGGGGAACGGGAAATGTGACCGGCGGAGATGCCACTCGTTACGGCGTGCATCTCATGGAGCTCCTGATCAACGGCCTCCTGAAGCAGGGGGCGCGGCGCGACCGGCTGGAAGCCAAGGTTTTCGGCGGCGCGAAGACGATTGCCAGCTTCTCCAATGTCGGCGAGCAGAATGCCGTCTTCGCCATGCAGTTTCTGAAGGATGAAGGTATTCCGGTCTTAAGCTCCTCCACGGGTGGGGACCACGGCCGAAAGATCGAATTCTGGCCGGTCTCCGGGCGCGCGCGTCAGCATCCGCTCAGCGGCGCGGAAACCCAGAAGACGGTTGCCATGGAAACGCGTCCGGTGCCGCCCCCCAAGCCAGTCGCCAACGACATCGAATTTTTCTAGTCACGGAGTTTCCAATGCAGCTTGCAGAGCACACACGCACAGCCGCCACTCCGTTCGAAGAAGCCCTGCCGGACGTTCTGATGCGCGTGGTATCGGAACTGCACGACGTCGCTTATCTCATCGAGCGCATCGAGCCGCAATTGCTTGAAGTGACCAGCGGTCAATTGTCCAGTGAAGGCGTCAAGCTGTTGCAGGGCATCGACCTTGCCGTCCAGAAAAACCCGCGGCCTTGCGGAATTCATCGATACCATCACCGGTTCCATCCCCGGAGACTGGATCGTGGATGTTTTCCACCGCCCTAAGCCTCGTCAAGCTGGCCGAAATGCAGAAGGCGCTCGGCGCGGCCTTCCGCCATGGCCATTCCCAGCCGCTCGACAAGGCATCGGGCGACTTCGACCTCTTCTAGAAACTATTTCGGCCAGCGTTGCCGTCCTTCGCGGAATGCGGAGAAAGGCAACGCTCGCGCAAGCTTCGCACCCTATTGTCACGACGGGGCCAAAAGGTCTCGGACTCTATGAATGACGGTGCGGAACAGAATGAATCTGTTAAATCAAATCCCTCAGGTCTTAAAGAATGTCGCGGCGCTGGGGCAGACACGGCTGCTGATGCTGGGCGGCGTGGGCGTTGTGTCCATGGCCATCATCCTTGCCGCAGCTCTTTACGTGAACCGTCCCGCTTACGAGACCCTCTACGTGGGGCTTGAAAAAAGCGACCTTAACAAGATCAGCATTGCGCTTGCCGAATCGGGTCTGGACTTTCAGGTGGGGACCGATGGTTCCAGCCTTCAGGTTCCCGTCGGCCTCACCAGCAAGGCAAGATTGCTTCTGGCTGAGCGCGGCCTGCCCGACAGCGCCAATGCCGGTTATGAGCTTTTCGACAATGTCGGCTCTCTCGGCCTGACCTCCTTCATGCAGGAAGTGACGCGCGTTCGCGCCCTTGAGGGCGAGATCGGCCGCTCCATCCAGCAGATTGACGGCATTGCGGCCGCACGCGTCCATATCGTCATGCCTGACGTCGGCAATTTCCGCCGTGGCGAACAGAAGCCCACCGCATCGGTGATGATTCGCGCCAGTGCTTCGGCCGGCCGCAAGGCGTCCCGCATCCATTCCGCCACCGTCGTCGCCTCGGCCGTTCCCGGCCTTGAAGTCGATGATGTGACCCTGCTTGATTCGACCGGCCAGCTTCTCGCTTCCGGCGATGATGTCACCAATGCAGCCATGAACCGCTCATTGACGCTGGCGCAGAATGTGCAGCAGGAAATCGAAACCAATATCGACAAGGCGCTGGCGCCTTTCCTCGGCATGGACAATTTCCGCTCCAGCGTCACGGCGCAGCTCAATACCGACAGCCGTCAGATTCAGGAAACCGTCTACGATCCGGAATCGCGCGTTGAGCGCTCCGTGCGCACGGTGAAGGAAGACCAGAAGTCCCAGGAAACGCAGCCGGACACGGCCCGCGAAACCGTGGAACAGAACGTACGCGCAGGCAGCACCCCAGGGCGGCGGCGGCGGTCCGCAGTCCTCCGACCAGTCGGCCAAGAAGGAAGAGCAGACCAATTACGAGATCAATTCCAAGACGGTAGCCACGGTCAAGAACGGCTACACTGTCGAGAAGATTTCGGTCGCGGTCGTCGTCAACAAGGGCCGGATCGCCAAGATGGTCGGCGAGCCCGCCGATCAGGCGAAGATCGACGCCTATCTTGCCGAAATGCAGAAGATCGTCACTTCGGCGGCAGGCATTTCCTCCGACCGTGGCGACATCGTCTCGCTGACGGCGATGGACTTCCTCGAAACGCAATTGCTGGATGAGGCCGCAACCGGCCCGGGCATCATGGAAGTGCTGAGCCGCAATTCCGCCGGCATCATCAACAACTCGCTCCGCCTTTGTCGCGGTTGCCTTCCTTGTCGTCTGGCTCGGCGTACGCCCTCTGGTCCGCACGGTGACCGGCAACGGTGCCGCCGCAGGCCAGCTCAGCCAGGAGGCCGCCGGTCTCGAACTGCCGGATTTCTCTCCCCGGCATGGATGCGGGCGCAGGCGGTCTCATGGAAGGTTTCGGGGCGGATTTCGGCTTCGACAAAGCACCGACGACCTTCTGGCGGGCGGCGGCGATGGCGAGGGCACATTCAACCGCCGGGTTCGCGAAGGACCGGAACGCAGGCTCTCTCCCGCATGGTGGAAATCAGCGAGGAAAGGGCCGCCAAGATCCTGCGCAAATGGGCGGTGGAAAAAAAGCCAGCATAATATCGAAAAGGCCGGTTTTTTACCCGGCCTTTTTTTTTTCCGTTTTTGGGCTTTTCACTATGCTTGGCGGGCGAGCCGTGGCAGTCTCGTTTCAGGACAGTGTTTACAAAAAATTCAGCAACGATACAGTTTGCTGGGAATTGGCTGAGAATGCCGTTTATGGATTGAACAGCTTTTCAGTATGTTTTTTTTAGTAATAGACGAGCAGGGAAATACGTGGAAAGGCTGGTGTCAGGTAATGGCAAATCCCAGTCCGTTCCATAAAAATGAAGTGATTCGGTCTCCGGGGGCTTGCCGTCCCATTTTGGTAAGCTTCTCGAATGGAATGATTCCATCCCGAGGTATAATCTCCCACTGGGAGCAAGAGGGCGTAGGCGATTGAAAGTCGATGTTGATATCCGCAGGCTGTCTGCCAAGCCTATGGAGGGCATGGGTAAACCCTTGCCGCGCGATCAGCTTGCTAAAAACGTCGCAGCCACGGCTGCTGCCGGGTAACGTTGCAGGCGCACTGGATCTGCTCGTAACCTACGCTGGCGCCTCGCATTATCTGCTGGCGAGGGATGATCTTCTCGAAGAAACCGGACTGAAATTCATCGGGTCACCTCCGACTGGCCTTTCGATCTGGTCCGCAGGCTTGGTGTCGAACTGGCCAACAGCCAGAACAGATCGAGCGAAATGGAGAAATGCCTTTCGCTTCTGCAGCCGCGGCTGCTCTTCCTTCCAGACGATGTTTCTGTTCCCTACGGCATAGACCGGCAATATTCGGCGCTGTCTTTCTGTGTGGGACGCATCCGGCTTTCGCTGCTGCTGCTGTTTCCCGAAGAAGCGGTGCCTTCGCCGGAAAGGCTGCGCGAAATCGCCCTGCTGACGGGCTATTGCGTCAGCTTCGGCATTGCCAGCGAAGCAAAAACCGTGCGCGATATCGATCTCACGGAGCGCGAGCTCGAATGCCTGTTCTGGATTGCGGAAGGCAAGACGAGCGATGAAATTGCGATGATCCTTGGCATTTCGCGCAATACGATCAATAATTACATTACAAGCGTGATGCGTAAACCGCGACGAAAACCCGCTCGGAGGCAATTGCCTACGCCGTGCGCAACAACCTCGTATAATGGTCGGACGGATGGTACAGACGAAAGACAATGAGGGTTCAGGTCAGACGGGCATGTTTTACCGCAGCCCTGTCGTGACGAGCCGGTCGGATCTTTTTCCGAAGCTCGTCGCCATGCAGAAGCTGGTCGGCGCGCGCAATTTCGTGGTGACGAAGGCTGCCGCTTCCGGTTTCCCCAACAAGAAAAAGCTGACCTGCGAGCTGGAAAACTGGGGCATGAAATGCCGCAGAGCAGAGCGCGCAGTTCATCCGCGCCGTGGGCGACATTCTTCTCGATCATATCGAGACATCGCTCCTGCCGGTCATCTGGCGCAACAAGAATGCCGGCGGCTTTGCCGATCTTCCCGATGTGCCCGCACTTCTGCGCCGCATCGAGAACGACACATTGCCCTATGCGGGGCTGGCGCTTCCGGTGCGGCTCGGCACCATCGGCAACGGTTACATTGTCTTCTGCGGCACCAACCTCGTTCTCGACAATGAGGTCGTGATCGAACAGCACATCAAGTGCTGCGAGATCATGGTGGACATGCTGGCGCTGGACGAGAGCAAGGCGGCGCCTTCCGAGGCGCTGAGCGAGAGGGAAATCGCCTGCCTGCAACTGGCGGGGGACGGCCGTATCAGCGAAGAAATCGCGGTCAAGCTCGGGCTTTCCGTGCACACCGTCAACGCCTATCTCGGTTCGGCGACGATCAAGCTCGATTCCGTCAACCGTATCCAGGCGATCGCCAAGGCCATCCGGCTCGGTTATATCCACTGATGGTGGACGGGTTTTCCCGTCCCTCATAAGCCGGCAGGCGCCGGCCCGGCTTGTGCCCCCCTAAAAGGCGCTACCGACGCTTCGCGTTTTTTTAACAGTTGCCTACTAGAACTTTTATAAGTTTGGTTTTGGGGAACTGTTTCATGCACAACCGGCTCTTTAAGTCCGTTGCCGGCAAGGTCGTCGCGTTGACGATCGGCCTGATCACGCTCAGCGTGGCGGCAGTTGGTTTTTCGACCTACATTCGCTTGAAGGACAACATCATCACCACCACCGCGCTGCGTGATACGCACAGCGCAATGCGCAGCATGGCGATCCTTTACGAACTGAAGGTCGGCGGCGTCGCCCTCGAAATGGTGGATGGGGACCTCAAAAGTGTGGGGTCGCGCCAGCATCGGAACGATGCGCGACAATGATCTCGTCGACCGCACCGCAGCCGGTAACGGCGGTATTTCTACCGTGTTTTTGAAGCCAAGGGCGGCGAGTTCATTCGCATGACCACCAATCTGAAGAACGAAAAGGGCGAGAGAGCAGCCGGCACCAAGCTTGCTACCGATCATCCCGCTTTTGCGAAAGTCTCCAAGGGTGAGGCCTATTTCGGCACCGCCACGCTGTTCGGCACCAGCTACATGACCGGTTACATGCCGGTTACGAACAAGACCGGCGCAACCGTCGGCATCCTGTTCGTGGGCGTTCCCATGGATGTCTACGATGCGCAGATATACAGCCTGCGCGACATGATGCTGATCTGCGGCGCGCTCGCCATGCTCGGCGTCGGATTGCTCGCCTATTTCGTCATCAAGCGCACGCTCCCAGCCGCTTGGCAAGCTGACCGATGCGGTTAAGTCCCTTTCGGACGGCAATCTCGACACGCCGATCCCCTATGCCACTAACACCAATGAATTCGGCAACATCGCCCGCGCGCTGGTGATTTTCCGCGAGAAATGCGATCGAGAAACTGGCGATTGAGGGCAAAAGCGCCGAGGAACGCTCCGCAGCCGAGTCCGAACGTCACCGCAACGACGCCGAAAAACAGGAGCTCGACGGCCAGATCGAATTTGCGGTCAGCGAGATCGCTTCCGGCCTCGGCAGGCTCTCGCGTGGCGATTTGAGCCGCACTATCGAGACGCCTTTCGCCGGGTCGTCTTGATCGTCTGCGCACGGATTTCAACGAATCTCTTCTCAACCTGCGCGATGCGCTGGGGCAGATCCGCGAGCGCACGCTCATCATCCAGCATAGCGGCTTTGAAATCGAGCAATCGTCGGTCGATCTGTCGAAGCGCACCGAAAATCAGGCCGCCTCGCTGGAAGAAACCGCCGCCGCCGTGGACGAAATCACGGTTACAGTCAGATCGTCGGCCGAGCGGGCGCGGGAGGCCAATGAGGCCGTGCGCATCACCAAGCAGAGCGCCGACAGTTCCGGTTCGGTCGTCAGCAACGCCGTCGACGCCATGGGCCGCATCGAAGACGCCTCGCGCAAGATCGAGCAGATCATCGAGGTCATCGACGACATCGCCTTCCAGACCAACCTCCTCGCGCTCAATGCAGGCATCGAGGCGGCGCGTGCGGGCGAGGCGGGCAAAGGTTTTGCCGTTGTGGCGCAGGAAGTGCGCGAGCTCGCCCAGCGCTCCGCCGACGCTGCCCGCGAGATCAAGCAGCTCATCAACCAGTCGACGCATGAGGTCAGCTCCGGCTCAAAGCTGGTACAGGAGGCGGGCACGGTACTCTCCGCCATCAGCCAGCAGATTGTTACCGTCAGCCAGCATGTCGAAACCATCGCGACGGCGACCCAGGACCAGTCCTCCGCGCTTCATAACGTCAACAGCTCCGTCAACCAGATGGACCAGATGACGCAGCAGAATGCGGCGCTTGCCGAACAATCGAGCGCGGCCAGCCGGGTGCTTTCCGGCGAGGTGGAAGCGCTGCTCGATCTGGTACAGCGGTTCCAGATGGAGCAGGGTTCGGCGACCGGCAGGGATCGCTACAATCAGGCGGCCTGATAAGTCTGTTTTTTTGAAGGTCAAAACCGCTCCCGGATCGCAAGGTCCGGGAGTTTTTATTCGGCCGCTGCCCGCGCCGTACTGGATATCCGGTTGATATAGGCCCGCAGCGCTGCCGGTTTGACCGGTTTGTGCTGAACCGAAATCCCGTATTTTTCGGCATCGCTGCGCACTTCCGGGCTGCGATCCGCCGTCACCAGCAGGGCAGGGATCGTCTTGCCGTAAAATGTCCTGATGAGGCGGATGGCGCTGATGCCGTCGCCATCGTCCAGATGGTAATCGGCGACGATGACGTCTGGAGCTTGGGTCAAAGTGAGGAAGGGTTCCTCAAGCGTCGCCACGGAACCTGCGGGTAAAACCTCACAACCCCATCCGGTCAAGAGCAGCGTCATGCCCTCGAGGATTTTCGGCTCGTTGTCGATGCAGAGCACCCGGGACGCCCTGAAGGCGGTCGCTGGCTGCGGGACTGATTGTTCCGCCATCAGCTTTGGCCGGTACGAGGCGATCCGCCTCGCGCGGCAGGTGGATGCGAAAGGTCGTGCCTTTTCCGGGGGTGGAAATCAGCTGTACCGGATGGTGCAGCATGCGCGACAGTCGGTCGACGATGGAAAGACCGAGCCCGAGGCCGGATGCTGTTCTTGCGCCCTCGTCCAATCGGGCGAATTCCTTGAAGACAGTGCGAAACTTGGAAGAGGGAATGCCGATACCGGAATCCGTCACCTGAATGACCACTTCGCCGCCCCGGCGGCGCGCACCGACGACCACCTTGCCCTTCAACGTGTATTTGATGGCGTTGGAAACGAGATTCTGTATCAGACGCCGCAGGAGATTGGGGTCGGAGCGGACCGTGAGCGAGGTTGGCATCACCACGAGGTCGAGGTTCTTTTCCTGCGCCATCGGCGCGAAATCGGTTTCGATGCGTTTCAGCAGCTCATTCAGCGGCACGGATGTCATGCGCGCCTTCATCGAGCCGGTGTCGAGACGGGAAATATCGAGAACCGCGCCGAGAATGGTTTCGACCGATTCCAGCGCCGAATCGATATTGTGGACGAGATCGCTTTCTCCCGATGCGCCAAGCCGTTCGACCAGCGAGGAGGAATAGAGGCGGGCAGCATTCAAGGGTTGGAGAATGTCATGGCCGGCGGCGGCGAAAAACCGTGTCTTGCCGATATTCGCCTCGTCGGCGGATGCCCTCGCTTCTGCCAGTTCCCGGTTGACGCGGGTAAGCTCCACTGTTCGCTCCGCCACGCGCTGCTCCAGCGTCTCGTTTGCCTGTTTCAGCGCCTGATCGCTCGCCACACGCTGGGTGATATCGGTGAAGGTGGCGACGATGCCCTTATCCGGCATGGTGTTGGAGCGCACTTCGATGATACGCTCGCCGCCCGCCAGCACCAGAGAGAAGGGCAGGTCCATGGTCAGGAAGCTGGTAATCAGCTCATTCGTGTCGCCTTCGGGCATGTCGCCGCGTTCCTGCAGCATCGAAACGATATCCGTGAGCGGTACGCCGACCTGCCCGAATTGCTCGGGCAAATCCAGCAGCGTGCGGAAGCGCCGGTTCCAGATGGTCAGCTGCTGCGAACTGTCGAAAACCGCAATACCCTGATCCATCTGGGCGAGCGCCGTTTGCAGCATGTCCTGATTATATTGCAGGGCCTCGCTTGCCTGATCGAGCAGCCATGCCGTGTCCGCGCTGGTATCTTCCGCCTTCTGAAGAATGATCGAAAGCACCAGACGGGCGGAGGAGGAGCCGATGGCGCTGCCCAGCAACTGTTCGGAGAAATGGATCAGCGCCATGTCCGCCGGCTGATCGTCATTGAGCTTCCTGCCCGCCGTCTTTTCATAGGTCGCGAGTGACCGCAGCATGCGCTCCTCGCCAAGATAGCGCGCCACCGCGCTTTTGAGGTCGCCGACGCTGACACGGGTTTTCCAGCCGCGTGTCGCAAATTGCGATTTCGAGTGGCGCTTGACGAAGATGCCGGACTGGATGCGCTCCACCGGCCTCGGATTGCGCGAAAGCGAGCCGAGCACGAAGGCAAGGCTGTTGACGAGCAGGCTGAGAATGACCGCATTCACGAACGGGTCGGCTTCAGGCCCATTGAACACCGTGCTGCCGGAAAACAGGAAGCCGAGAATATTCGCCGCGACCTCGGAATTATCCGGCCCGCCGAAGCTTGGCAGGAACAGCAGATAGGCCCAGACGAAAAAGCCGGAACTTAAGCCGGCGATTGCGCCGCGCGCATTGGCGCGCCGCCAGAACAGCCCGCCGAATAAGGCAGGGGCCATCTGCGCAATGGCGGCGAATGCGAGAAGGCCGATGGAGGCGAGGCCCGTGGCGCTGTCGGCGGCGCGATAATAGCCATAGCCCAGAAGCAGCACCGCAAAGATTGCCGTCCCTGCGGATGTTGAGCAGCGTCTTGGCGAAGTCGTCCCGGTGCGGAGAACGGTTCAGCAGCTTCTGCCGCAGGAAGATCGGCATGACGATATCATTGGAAATCATGATCGATAGCGCCACCGAAGCGACGATCACCATCGCGGTCGCCGCCGAAAATCCACCGATGAAGGTGATCAGCGACACGACCGGCATTTGGTGATTGAGCGGCAATTGCAGCACGTAGAGATCGGCATCGCCATTGGCGCCGAGCGTCAGAATGCCGGCCAGCGCTATCGGCAGCACGAAGATGTTGATCGCGATGAGATAAAGCGGCAGCAGGAACCCAGCCATGCGCAGCTCCTGCGGCGTGCGGTTTTCAACCACGGTAACGTGGAACTGGCGCGGCAGCAGGATGATGGCGAAGCCGGAAAGCAGGGTCATAACGATCCAGCGGCTGACGGGCGTGTGATAGGATATGGCCCGCATGGCCTGTTCGTTATCGGAGGCGAGCTGCCACAGATGCACGGGACCGTCGAAGAGCACGAAGAGCACATAAAAGCCGACGGTGCACATGGCGACGAGCTTGACCAGCGATTCCATCGAGATCGCCAGAATGAGCCCGTCCTGATGTTCGGTGGCATCGGTGTGGCGGGTGCCGAACATGACGGCAAACCCCCGCCATGACGATGGTGACGACCAGCGGCAGATCGACGAAATAAAGATTGCCGCTGCCAATGCCGTAATCGCCGGGATCGACCATCGTCGCAACCGAGCTGGAAAACGGCTTTCAGTTGCAGAGCGATATAGGGAATGGCGCCGACGAGAGCGATGATGGCGACGATCATTGCCACGGTGGAGTTCTTGCCGTAACGGGCGGCAATGAAGTCCGCAACGGACGTCAGCTTTTCCGTTTTCGCCAGTTCGACGATGCGGCGGATGATCGGCATGCCGATGGTGAAGGCAAGGATCGGACCGGTATAGATGCCAAGAAATTCCAGCCCCCTGTCTGCCGCAAGCCCCACACCGCCGAAATAGGTCCAGGAGGTGCAATAAATCGCCAGGCTGAGCGCATAGACGAACGGACGCCGCCCTTGTTCGGAGCGTTTCTTTTGCGGCTCTTCCTGTCCCCATAGCTTGCAACCGCAAACAGCAGCAGGACATAAGCGAAGGCCGAACCGAATATGATCCACCCAGGAAGCACGCATCCTCCCCATGCAAGAATTCCCTGATATCAAGCATAGGCGAATTCCGCGCCGTTGAAAAATGAGCGCGGTCTGAGCATAAAGTTCAAGGTGAGCGTGCAAAAAAGCTAATAAATGCAATCCCGCGGATTCCAAATGAAGCCCGTACCCTATATGGTTTTACCCGTAGGGACAGTCACATAGCTTCAGCTCGCGAAGCAGGAGAGAGGGACAATCTGAATGCTTAAACGAATTTAAAACCTTCATTGCCCGCGGCAATGTCATGGATCTGGCCGTGGGTGTTATTATCGGTGCGGCTTTCAGCAAGATCGTCGACTCCGTCGTCAACGATCTCATCATGCCGATTGTCGGCGCGATCTTCGGCGGGTTCGATTTTTCGAACTACTTCCTGCCGTTGAGTTCCAACGTCAACGCCCCCTCGCTCGCCGCCGCCCGCGAGCAGGGCGCCGTCTTCGCCTACGGCAACTTTCTGACGGTTCTCATCAACTTCCTGATCCTGGCCTGGATCATTTTCCTGATGGTCAAGGGCGTCAACAAGCTTCGTGAGTCCGTTGAGCGCAAGAAGGTCGAGGAAAAGCCGGAAGCAGCACCGCCGCCGGAAGACGTCAAGCTCCTCACCGAAATCCGCGATCTGCTGAAGACGCGTTGATTGTCGTCATCGTCCCCGGCCTGATGTGCCGCCCCATGCGGCCGGCGATCTCCTGCCGGGGATGACCCATAAAGAAAATCCATGATCGCCTCACGGAATATCATGCACACGGCTGGTTCGATGCGATAAGAAGGCACCAAACGGAGTGTCTTTAATGTCCATTTTGAACAGTCTGAGTGCGCGCTCTCTGGCGGCTCCCGAGAGCGGCATTGTTGAAGTCGTGAATTATGCCCGGGGGCGGGACAATCTCCTGCCGCTTTGGGTTGGCGAAGGCGATCTGCCGAGCCCAGACTTCATCAATCAGGCCGCCATCGACGGGCTGAATAATGGCGAAACCTTCTATAACCTGGCAGCGTGGCATTCCCGAACTGCGGCAGGCGCTGAGCCGTTATTACGAGCGCCATTTCGCGGCGTCGCTGCCGCCGGAGCATTTCTACGCTGCCGGTTCCGGCATGCAGGCCATCGTGCTAGCCGTGCAGGCGCTGACCTCGCCGGGCGACGAAATGGTCTATCTATCTCCGACATGGCCGAATATCGTGGCCGCCATCGGCGTGGCGGGTGCGAAGGCGGTTCCGGTCGGTATCGATTTCCGCGACGGCCGCTGGGATCTCGACATCAACAGGCTGGAAAGCGCGATCACGGATAAGACGAAGGCGCTTTTCATCAATACGCCCTCCAACCCGACCGGCTGGACGGCGACGCTCGACAATCTCCGCGACGTTCTGGCTCTCGCCCGCAAACACGATCTGTGGATCGTCGCTGACGAGATTTATGCGCTCTATCATTATTCCGGCAGCCGTGCGCCGTCCTTCCTCGACGTCATGGAGCCGGAAGACAAGATCGTCTTCGCCAATTCTTTCTCGAAGAACTGGTCCATGACTGGCTGGCGCGTCGGCTGGCTTGTCGCCCCGCCGGCCATCGGTCAGGTCATCGAGAATCTCATTCAATATTCCACCTCAGGCGTGGCGCAATTCATGCAGCGCGGCGCGGTCGCCGCCCTCGATCACGGCGATGGTTTCGTCCGTGAGAATTACGAACGCGCTCTGACATCCCGCGACATTCTCTGCGATGCGCTCATCGCGACGAACCGTGTGGAAACCCTGAAGCCGGACGGCGCCCTTTACGCCTTTCTCAAGATTGACGGCGTAACCGACAGCCGGGCGACGGGCGCTCGATATCGTCGACAAGACCGGGGTTGGTCTTGCGCCCGGCACGGCCCTTCGGTCCGGGAGGGGAACTGTTTCTCCGGGCCTGCTTCCTGCGCAACCCCAGGCAGATAGAAGACGCGGCTGGCCGGCTGGCATCCTATATCCTCGGCAGGTAAGCGTCGGCTTTCCGTGCAATGGTTTCTCCCTGCCGCGCCGGGATCGCGCTGCGGTAGGGAAATCGACAACAAAATCACAGCGAAGACCTAAAACTGCAACCCCACGGCGCAACCATCGACGTGGGGGATTTTTCTGTGATATGCGCTCCTTGTTCCATTTATAAGAACATTTTCACTAATCGATAAAAAGCACTTCATTGCGCTAACCAATCGTAAGCCACCTTTTAAATGGGGCGGGGGATTGGTCGCGTATTCGCTGTGCAAGTAATCAATGATGAAGAATTATTGGCTTTGATGAGCTTAAGAAAAGCAAACAGGGAAGTAGTGTCATGGCTGTTTTCTGGTCACGGGTGGGGCCGGTTATATAGGAAGCCACATGGTGTGGGCTTTGCTCGATGCCGGGGAAGAGGTCGTTGTTGTCGACCGGCTTTCGACGGGGTCGCGTTGGGCTGTTGCGCCGGCGGCGCGTTTTTTTATCTGGGCGATGCGGCGGACCGCGCCCTGCTCGACCAGATTTTCGAAGAAAACCAGATCGAGACCATTTTCCACTTCGCGGGCTCTGTCAGCGTTCCTGAATCGATCAGCCAGCCGCTCGAATATTACGAAAACAATACGGGCACGACCCGCGCCCTCGTCGCTGCGGCGGTCGCCCATGGCATCCGCAATTTCATTTTCTCCTCGACAGCCGCCGTCTATGGAAACCAGCCCTTTAATGGCCCGGTTCCTGAAACCGCGATCCTCAGCCCGGAAAACCCCTACGGCCTGTCGAAACTCGCCTCTGAAATCATGCTGCGCGATGTCGTGCAGGCGCATGATTTCAATTATGTGGCGCTGCGTTATTTCAACGTCGCCGGAGCCGACCCGCAGGCAGGGCCGCGCCGGGCCTTCGCCCACGGGCGTGGCCAACCTCATCAAAGTCGCCTGTGAAGCCGCAACCGGTCGCCGCGACCAGGTGGACGTTTACGGAACGGACTACCCGACCGCCGATGGCACCGGTGTCCGCGACTATATTCACGTCAGCGACCTGATCGACGCCCATATGCTGGCCATGGCGCATCTGCGCGCCGGTGGCGGCACCCGCACGCTTAATTGCGGTTATGGCGTCGGTTATTCGGTTCTGGATGTCCTGCAGGCGGTGCAGCGGGAATCGGAACGCGATTTTCCGATCATCCATTGTCCGCGTCGCCCGGGCGATATTGCGACCATGGTGGCGGATTCGTCGCGTATCCAGTCGGAACTGGGCTGGCGTCCCCGCTTCAACGATCTGGCGACAATTGTTCGCACAGCGCTCCGGTGGGAGGCCAAACGTCAGGCCCAGCAAAGCGACAGGATTCCGCCGGTGCGGCGCAAGCTGGCTGCAATAGGCTGAGCGGCCTTCGCCTCACCGGACACGGTCTTTTTTGACGGAGGGATAGAGCGCGCCGGCCGATCCTGTGGAGCGGCTGGGCTAAGCCAGCGATCCCTGTCAAAGAAGCTGCGTGTCAGCTTCAATCCCGGCGATTGTTCGCTTGCGAGCAAAATCACGTTCAGGCGATGCGGCGCCGTCGGTTCCGGTTTCATGGAAACCGAAATACCGAAATGTTGTGCCCTGATAGAGCTGCATCCGGCGCGCCGGCTCAAGCATGTCCGCCAGATCGGCCCAGCGTGTCTGTCCGATAATCATGGCGAGCGCTTCATCGAGCTTCGCCAGAACGGCCGTCCCGTCCGGCGTTATGGGCGCAACGGCCTTCATCCTGATGGAGCGAATTTCTCCGGACGCTTCGCCCCTTATTTCAAGAAAGAGCGATGCCCGCTCGGCCGGGTCCGATGCGTTTCCTGCCGCAAAATCGGCCATACATTCGGAGCTGCGGATGTTGACCGGGCTGGCGTGCCAGCCCTGCGGGTTGGAGAAACCTGCGGCTGTAAAGCGCTCGCAAAGCTCCTTGCCGGAAACAACGAAATCGCGGGCGAAAGATGCTCTGTCGCCCACTTGCTCGAACTTCAGCAGATGCGGCGGCAGAGAGACTTTTTGGGTGGCGAGTTTCTGCTTCTGCCGTTTGACGGGCTTCATCTTCGGTGGCGTGGCGGATTGTATGGCGGGCGGCGTCAGATTGAGATAGGCCAGCAGGCTTTTGAGGTGCTTCTTGTCATTGGCCAGCAGCACCGTTGCGCCTATGGCAAGGCAAACGGCCAGCACCGCAAACAGCAGCGCGCCATGGCTCACTCTCTTCTGCAAGCCTGCGTCCATCGCAAGACCTTAAGGGCTGGCGGAAAAAGGCGTCAGCCGGTTCTGATATGGTTTTTCGGGCTGTCGGCAACCCGGTGAATATGTGGTGCGAGCGGTTGCTCTGAAAATCTTATGTAATCACCGCCGAAGTTTCCGGCGGTGCAGGTTCTCATTCGGCGTTATTCTTGCCGCCGTCCTGTCCGCCGGCGCTGCTTTCATCGTCCGCAACCGGAATGGCGTAAGAGCCGTTCAGCCAGCGGGCGAGATCGAGCGAGCGGCAGCGATCCGAGCAGAAAGGATAGTCTTCGCGCGTCGAGGGCCGCCCGCATTCAGGGCATGGCTGGGATTTGCGAAGCGGGGTGACGTTTCCAGCGCCTTCGGTGGGGGACTTTGCCATGGCCTATCCTTCGAGCCAGCCCGAAGTCACCTCAAATCCTTCTCCGGAAAGAAGCGACATGGTTTCATAAAGCGGCAGGCCGACGACATTGGTATAGGAGCCGGTCAGTTTCTGCACGAATGCGCCGGCAATGCCCCTGGATGCCATAGGCTCCCGCTTTGCCGCGCCACTGGCCCGACGCGATGTAAGCCTCGATCTCCCTCGTGGAGAGGCGCTTGAAGCGAACCTTGGTCTCCGCCACCTTCTGGCGGATCTTGCCGCCGGGGGGTCACAAGGCAGATGCCGGTATAGACCCAATGGCTGCGTCCCGAAAGAAGATGCAGCGCCGCCGAGGCCTCTTCCGTATATTCGGCCTTGCCGACGATGCGGCGACCAACGGCGACCACCGTATCGGATCCCAGAACATAGGCGTCTTTCCACGCCTGTTCGTTCTTCAGCGCGGCCTGCGCGGCTTCCGCCTTCTGCAATGACAGACGGCGGCAGAGCGTGCGCGGATGCTCGAGCTTGGCCGGCGTCTCGTCGATATCCATCGGCATCAGACGTGCCGGTTCGATACCGATCTGATGCAGCAGCTCCAGACGCCGCGGCGAGCCGGATGCCAGAACGAGCTTTTGTTTTGAATTGGTCATTGCGCTGCCCGGGCGTCCGATGCGGAAGGTGGATTACTTGAAGCGATAGGTGATGCGGCCCTTGGTGAGGTCGTAAGGCGTCATTTCGACCAGCACCTTGTCGCCGGCCAGAACGCGGATACGGTTCTTGCGCATGCGGCCCGCCGTGTGGGCGATGATTTCGTGGTCGTTCTCAAGCTTCACGCGGAATGTTGCGTTCGGCAGCAATTCGGTTACGATGCCCGGGAATTCAAGGACTTCTTCTTTTGTCATGTAAGGGTTTTCTTCCTGTTGATAGTGCCGGACATATCGAGTCCGGGAAAAATGCGCGGAAAACTACACATCCCGGCACATTTGTGAACCTCTAAAGCATCGGCTTGAAAATCGCGATTGATTTTAACAGGCCGAGGCAGTTTTCAGTCTTTTGAAAGCGTATCCGCCACCGGCTGCTGCCGCCTCGGCAGTCGTTCCGAGATCAGCTTTGCCAGGTGGTCCCGCACCTCGCGATAGGCGTCGAGAATCTGCTCGCGCGTGCCTGTGATCACTGTTGGGTCCATGGTCGGCCAATAGACCACGTCCAGCGAATTTGAGCGCGTCAGTTCCAGTGCGGCGTGATGGGCTTCTGGCGTCAATGTAATGATCAGATCGAAAAAAATCATCCTCGATCTCGTCCAGAGTGCGTGGTTTGTGCTTGCCCAGCGAAAAACCCTGTTCTTCCAGCACCGCATCCACGAATGGATCGCGCTCGCCGGCTCGCACGCCGGCGGACTGGATGTAGATGCCGGGCGCTACCAGCCGTTTGGCGATGACCTCCGCCATGGGGGAACGGATGGAGTTCATGCCGCACATGAAGAGGACCGATTTGGGCGCTCGTCCCTCGTTTGGCGCTGCGGCAGGATCGATCATCTCTAACCCCGCCAATAAAGCACGCAGACAAGGGTGAAGAGGCGGCGCGCCGTGTCGAAATCGATCCTGATCTTGCCCGAAAGCCGGTCCATCAGCGTCTGCGAGCCATCATTGTGAATGCCGCGCCGGCCCATGTCGATCGCCTCGATCTGGCTCGGCGTAGAGGAGCGGATCGCTTCGTAATAGCTTTCGCAGATCAGGAAATAATCCTTGATGATGCGGCGGAACGGCGTCAGCGACAGAATATGGGTCGCGACATCCTTCTCGTCTTCGGTGCGGATTGAAAAAACCAGCTTGGCATCGACCAGCGATATATGCAGCCGATAGGGGCCGCCATCATGGCCGAAAGGTTCGAAGCTATTTTTCTTCGATCAGGTCGAAAATGGCGACGGCGCGTTCATGCTCCACGTCGGGCGCGTGGACCGGCCGATGCTGTCGTCCAGTACCACGTCGCAAAGCCGGAAATCGCCTGAAGCCATCGCTTAACTTTCCGGATTGAGGCGAATGGAGACGGAACGCGCATGCGCGTCCAGTCCCTCAGACCGGGCAAGGGTGATGGCCGCGGGCGCGAGCTGTCGCAGCTGCTCCGGTCCAAGCCGCAGGATCGAGGTGCGCTTGACGAAATCCAGCACCGAAAGCCCGGAGGAGAAGCGCGCCGACCGCGCCGTCGGAAGCACGTGGTTGGAGCCGCCGACATAATCGCCGATCACTTCCGGCGTATGGCGTCCGACGAAGATCGCGCCCGCATTGCGGATATGCGCCATCAGGGCATCCGGGTCATCGACGGCAAGTTCCAGATGCTCGGCAGCGATGCGGTTGGCGAGCGGGATGGCGTCGGTGAGCTTTTCGACCAGAATGACCGCGCCAAAATCGGCCCAGCTCGCCGCCGCCGTCTCGGAGCGCGACAGGCGCTTCAGCTGCCGCTCGACAGCGGCTTCAACGGCCTTGCCGAGTTCGGCATTGTCGGTGATGAGGATGGATTGCGCGCCGCGATCATGCTCCGCCTGCGCCAGAAGATCGGCCGCGAGCCAGTCGGGATCATTGTCCCTGTCGGCAATAACCAGCACTTCGGAGGGACCGGCGATCATGTCGATGCCGACGGTGCCGAAGACCTGGCGTTTTGCAGCCGCCACATAGGCATTGCCGGGGCCGACGATCTTGGCGACCGGCGCGATGGTTTCCGTGCCATAGGCAAGTGCGGCGACGGCCTGTGCGCCGCCGATGCGATAGATTTCCTCGACGCCCGCAATACGCGCCGCAGCCAGCACCGCCGGATTGACCGCGCCGCCATTGGCCGGAACGACCATGACGATGCGCTCCACGCCGGCAACCTTCGCCGGCACGGCATTCATCAGCACCGAGCTTGGATAGCTCGCCGTGCCGCCGGGCACATAAAGGCCAACGGCTTCGATGGCGGTCCAGCGCGAGCCGAGACCCACGCCGATATCGTCCTCGTAAATATCATCCTTCGGCATCTGCCGTGCATGGTGTTTTTCGATACGCCGGGCAGCGAGTTCAAGCGCCTCGATGACGCTCTTGTCGACGGCGGCGAAGGCCGCATCGATCTCGTCCGTCGTGACACGCATCGAGACCTTGGTGAAATCGATGCCGTCGAATTTCTGGGAATAATGGCAAGGGCCGCATCGCCGCGATGGCGGACATCGTTGATGATGTCGCGAACGGTTGCGTTGACGTCTTCGGAAACTTCTCTCTTGGTTGTCAGGAAGGCCGCGAATTTCTGTTCGAAATCCGCCGACGCCTGCTCCAGCCAGATTGCCACGCCATTACCCTTTCATTGTCCCCGCGGGCGATCCCGCGAGGTGCACGAACTTCCGCAGAAAAATTGCGGCTCTGGTATGTGGCATAAATCGAAACGGTGACGAAAGGCAACCGTTGCAATGGTGCGGTGTGCTTATTCGCTGTCTGGATGATGCGGTTTGGCAGCCGTTTCCCAGGCGCCGCTCACATCGGTCAATTGCGCCTCGATGCATTCGACATCGAGCGCGATGGCGCCGCCGCCCCCGAAAGCGTCAATTCCACGGCTCCATCAGGTCCTTCGCCGTTCTGCACGAAGCGGATGGCGAGAAGCGACAGCACCTGTTCCCTGTCGGCGCGGTTGATGCCGTGCGAGCGGGACGGCGGAGACACGTTTCAGGAAAACGACGCTGCGGCAGCGTTCCGGGCGGCAGGTTTTTTTTTTGTCAGTGCTTTCCCAGACGAAACGGTTGGCGGAAAGCGTGAACTGGCCGTGCTTCGGCTCGAAGGCAACATCCTTCAGCTTGAAGACACTGTCCTGCATATGCGCGTCGAGATGACGGAGAGATCTTCAGTATCCAGCGCGAGCAATTTCAGGCCGCTCTCATCTTTTTTCTCCTTCTTTTGCGGTGCGGACCGCTATTTCCATGACTTACATTGGAAATAGGCAGTCCGGGCTCACTCTGCAACGGTAGAAAACGGATGAGCGGCGAAGACAGGATCAATCGCTGACGCGTTCGACCAGCGCACCGCAGCGGGTGAGCTTTTCCTCAAGGCGTTCGAAGCCGCGATCGAGGTGGTAGACGCGCGAAAACCATGGTTTTCGCCTTCCGCCACGAGGCCGGCAATGACCAGCGATACGGAAGCGCGCAGATCGGTCGCCATGACAGGCGCGCCCTTCAGGCGGGAGACACCCTCGATGCGGGCCATCTGGCCGGAAAGCGAAATCTTCGCACCGAGACGGGCGAGTTCCTGCACATGCATGAAGCGGTTTTCAAAGATGGTTTCGGTGATATGCGAAACACCCTGCGAACGGGTCATCAGCGCCATGAACTGCGCCTGCAGATCGGTGGGGAAGCCGGGGAAGGGCTCGGTGACGATATCGACCGGCTGGATGCCGTTGCCGTTGCGAACGACGCGAAGGCCGGTTTCCGTCTCGCTGATCGTGGCGCCTGCGAGCCTGAGCGTGTCGAGCGCGTTGTCGAGCAGCGCTGCGCGCGTGCCTTCCAGCACCACGTCACCGCCGGTCATTGCCACTGCCATGGCATAGGTGCCGGTTTTCGATGCGATCCGGCAGAACGCGGTGGCGCGCGCCGGAGAGAGAGGTCACGCCTTCGATGGTGATGGTGGAGGTGCCGGCGCCTTCGATCTTCGCGCCCATGGCGATCAGGCATTGCGCCAGGTCGACCACTTCCGGCTCGCGGGCTGCGTTGTGGATGACGGTGGTGCCGCGAGCAAGGCTTGCAGCCATCAGCATCACATGTGTCGCGCCGACGGAAACCTTCGGGAAGGTGTAAACCGCACCGATCAGGCCGCCCTTGGGCGCCGTGGCGTTGATGTAGCCGCCATCGATCTCCATCGTTGCGCCGAGCGCTTCGAGGCCCTCGATGAACAGGTCGACCGGGCGCGTGCCGATGGCGCAGCCGCCGGGCAGGGAAACGCGGGCGCGGCCCTCACGCGCCAGAAGCGGGCCGATGACCCAGAAGCTTGCGCGCATCTTGGAGACCAGCTCGTAAGGTGCCGTGGTATCGACAATAGTGCGGCAGGTGAAGTGCACGGTGCGGGAATAGGCCTCGCCCTGGCTTTTCGCGGCGACCGTTGACGGAAATATCGACGCCATGATTGCCGAGAATGCGGATGAGCTGTTCCACGTCCGCCAGATGCGGCACGTTTTCGAGCGTCAGCGTGTCGCTGGTCAGAAGCGATGCGATCATCAACGGCAAGGCGGCGTTTTTGGCGCCGGAGATGGGAATGATGCCGTTTAGCTTGTTGCCACCCGTAATTCTGATGCGATCCATGCGTCCCTACGGGCCTGTGCCCGCCTTTCTTTATCGTGCCTTGCGGAAAGGCGCGTCCTTAGACGAATTTCCGCGGCGTTTCAATTTATGCTTGGTGAATTCTCTATGAGGATGATTCGTCCGTTTTTGCGGCAGGCAGGCCAATCGTCTCGTCCTCTTCGCCTGCACGGCGCGCACGAACCTGCTGTTTGCGCTTCAAAAGATTTTCACGAAGCTTTCTTGGCCGCCCGCGCCTTGCGCTCCGCCTCGCGCTGCCGCGCCTTTTCGCCAGGCCCCGCCTGCGGCTTGCCATCGGCCACCGGGGCGGATGCTTCCGCGGAAGAGCCGGCGGAAACCGCTGCCTTTGCCTGTTTGTCATGATGTTCGTTCATAGATTCAGCAATATCTGAAAAATGTATTTTTCAACAGGGGGCACGCTTTTTTGCCCCGCTTGATGAAGAATATCGTTTTGCGACTTGCGCTCGTCAAAAAACCTATGGCAATAGGCCGCCACGCTTGATGCTGAAGCAAACGCTTCGGCACCGGATGCTGCTATAGCTCAGGGGTAGAGCACTCCCTTGGTAAGGGAGAGGCCGAGAGTTCAAATCTCTCTAGCAGCACCATTTCTCTCCAAAGTTTTCAAATGTTTACGCGGTTGTTTGAACCGGTCGCCTGCAGCGGTTGATGCATGCGCGCGCCACGCATTTCGCGGCAAATGGAAAACCGCGCCCCTTGCGAAGCGCGGTTTCCATATCCGAATATTCTGTTGCTGCCAGAGCGGGACGAAACCGCCCGTAGCCATCGGGCGCCGCTTACTGACGGAATAGCGACAGGATATTTTCGGAACTGGTATTGGCGATGGAAAGCGACTGGATGCCCAGCTGCTGCTGTGTCTGCAATGCCTTGAGGCGGGTTGATTCTTCGTTCATGTCCGCATCCACCAGGCGACCGATGCCACTGTCGATGGAGTCGGTAAGCTTGGAGATGAAATCTTCCTGCAGACCGATGCGCATCTTGATGGAGCCGAGGGCGGAAGATGCGCTGCTGAGCCACTGAAACGCGGTTTCGACATCGGTGAGAAGATTGCCGATGGTGTAGGTCGGCGGCGTTGCGCTATCGAAAAGCTTGAGATCGATATCCCATACTGAAATGCCCGAGGCTACGCCGGCCTCTCCGATGATCCCTTTTGTGGTATCGAGCGTTGCGGGCGTGCCGGTCAGGCCAAAAATCACATTGGGTGTTTCTGTCGCGGTCGTCGTGTCAACAAGGGTATAATCGGTTTTCGTAACGTTGACGGAACCGCTGCCGTCACGGACAAAGCCGGAAACGACGGTCTTTGCGCCGGTGCCCAGCAACCAGTTTTCACCGCTGAAAGATGCGCCCTGCGCAATCGATTCCAGCTGCTTTTTCAGCTGGTCGATTTCTTCCTGGATCTTCGTCTTGTCGACGCCCCTCTTCAGTTGCCGCGACGATTTTCGATTTGATTTCTTTCACGACTTCGACGGCGCTCTCCATTGCGGAATAAGCGACATCGATCTTCGCCCGCACCCAGTCCCAGTGCGTCCTGAACCGCGGAAAGGGCCATGTTGTCCGAACGCATGGTGGTCGCGATCGACCAGTAAGCGGCGTTGTCGGAAGCCGTTTTAACGCGCAGCCCGGAAGAAACTCTGGATTGTGTCTCTTCGAGCTGGCCGCTGATCGCACGCAGTGTCTGAAGCGCCGACATGGCGGCGGTGTTTGTCAGAATACTTGTCATAATTGCCCCTCTGAGCTGGCTAAATGGGAAGGGACATTCCGGGATCGCCGGAAACGACAACGCGGCGTGATGCCTGTTAACCCTCTTTTTCGTCTTGGTTAACGAGTCGTTTCGATGGCCTGATTTAGCGGTGATTTGGTTAATGAAGTCTTAATCAAGAAATTTCTAAATTTTGCAGTCAATTGCACAAACAAAAACCGCGCCTTTCGGCGCGGTTGATTTTTTCGCTTTCGGTCTTCGATTAACGGAAGAGCGACAGGATGCTTTCGGAGTTGCTGTTGGCGATCGAGAGAGCCTGAACGCCGAGCTGCTGCTGGGTCTGCAGGGCCTTGAGGCGGGTGGACTCTTCGTTCATGTCAGCGTCCACGAGGCGGCCGATGCCCTTGTCGATGGAGTCGGATAGCTTGGAAGCGAAGTCTTCCTGCAGGCCGATACGCATGGAGAGCGAGCCGAGCTTGGCTGCGGCGCTCGTCATTGCCTTCAGGGAGTTTTCAACCAGCGTCAGTGCTTCGGCCATGTTGGTGGCGCGGTCTGCGGCTGCATACTGGGTGATGTCCAGCGTGTAGACGGACTGGGCGGCGACGGTCGTGAACGTTCCGGTCGTGCCGAGAATGCCGGTCGTATCGGGAACGCCTGCGGAGTCAACCGAACCGAAAAGAGTGTTGCCGGTAGCGGTGCTGTCGAGGGCGTATTTCGTGGTCGTGACGTTAACGGCACCGCCGGTGGAGCGAACGAAGCCAGCAACGACCGACTTGTCCGGGTCCGTGCCGGGCGTGGCAGCGCCGAGGGTCGAAGTGCCTACGAGCCAGTTTTCGCCGTAGAAAGGATGCGCCCTGTGCGATCGATACGAGCTGGTTCTGCAGCTGATCGATTTCTTCCTGAACCTTGGTGCGGTCGACGCCTTCTTCAGTTGCCGTGACCAGCTTTGCCTTGATTTCCTTAACGACTTCGATTGCCGATTCCATGCCGGCAGAAGCGGTGTCTACCTTGGCGGCGCCGAGGCCGAGAGCGTCGGAAACCGAGGAAAGCGCCATGTTTGTCGGAGCGCATGGTGGTCGCGATCGACCAGTAGGCAGCATTGTCAGCAGCTTCGCCAACGCGGAGGCCGGAGGAAACGCGTGCCTGGGTGGATTCCATGTTCTGGCCGATGGTGCGCAGAGTCTGGAGCGCAGACATTGCTGCGACATTGGTAATAATGCTCGTCATAGTAGTGTGCCCCTTGAATGGCTGATTAAAGAAGGGACATTCCGGTTTCACCGGGAACGGCGCACAGCATCATGCCTGCTAACTGGCTGATTTTTAACGTTAGCTCGCCGTTTCGATGAGCTTAGGTAACGCCAGTTTGGTTAATGAATTGATAAGCGGGAAAAGAAAATCAGCATTATGAAAATTCAAAATTACAACTCTCGCGCGTGCGCGCGCGTATCCCGAAATATTTAAAAAAAAGATAAGGCCGCATCCTTATTCGGGATGCGGCCTGTCTGGTGCATTCGGTTCGATTCAGCCTATCGAACCTTTATGCTTTCTGCCCGGATATGCATTTGGTCAGCCCCCGAATGCATGTGGGAAGAAAATGGGTCCCCCAGCCCCGAAGGGCTATGAGAAGCTCAGCTCTTAGCGGAAGAGCGACAGGATGTTCTGCGAGTCGCTGTTGGCGATCGACAGAGCCTGAATTGCCAGCTGCTGCTGCGTCTGCAGAGCCTTCAGCTTGGTGGACTCTTCGTTCATGTCGGCGTCGACGAGGCGGCCAACACCCTTTTCGATGGTGTCGGACAGCTTGTCGGCGAAGTCGGTCTGCAGGTCGATACGTGCAGACAGCGAACCGAGCTTGGCGCCGGCGCTGGTCATCTTCGTCAGAGCGGTTTCAACGGAGTAGAGGGCGTTGTCGAGATCGTCGGTGGTGACGTTCATGTCGAGAACGGAGATCTGGGTGTAGGTCTTGGCGCCGACAGTCGTCGTCGCACCGGTGGCGTTCAGGATGCCGGAGTTGGCGTCGATCGTGCCGGGCGTAGCTTCCGTGTAAAGCATGGAGTTGGCGTCGAGAGCGTAGTCCGTCGTCTTGACACTGACGTTGCCGCTGGCGTCACGAACGAAGCCGGAAACAACCGTCTTGGTGGCGTTGGCGCTGGAAACGAGCCAGTTTTCACCGTTGAAAGACGCGCTCGTGCCGATCGACTTCAGCTGGTCGAGCAGCTGCGTGACTTCTTCCTGAACCTTGGCCTTGTCAACGCCCTGTTCCTTGGCGGCAACGACCTTTGCCTTGATGTCGGTGACAACCTTGATGGCGGCGTCCATACCGGCAGATGCGGTGTCAACCTTGGCAGCGCCCATGCCCAGTGCGTCAGATACTGCACCGAGAGCCTTGTTGTCGGAGCGCATGGTGGTCGCGATCGACCAGTAAGCAGCGTTGTCCGAAGCCGAACCAACCTTCAGGCCGGAAAGAAATGCGGTCCTGCGTGGTCGACAGGTCGGAAGCAATGGAACGCAGGGTCGAGAGAGCGGCCATTGCGTTGGTGTTGGTGAGAATGCTTGCCATAATAAATGTGTCCCTTGTTTTTACGAGATACTGGAGTGGGGACATACCGGGTTTGGTATTACCGGTCGCAACGTTTCGGCTTCATGCCACTCGGTTCGGAAATGCTTAGTTTCAGAAACCAAACCCGCTGCGTGTAGAAAGAAACTCGCAGCGAAAAATTGCCCAATTATTAATTTGAGGACCAAGAAATATTGGAAAATACTTATGGTTACTTTTTGATTTAGTTAAATGGTAATTTTTTTATTGAAAAATATAGTTACCAAGTCGCCAGAAAAACTGGTAACCAAAGCGTAAAAAACGCGCAAAACCCGCGTAGCTGGCCACGCGGGGTTAAAAAAAACAGGGTTAACGGGTGTCAATCAGGCACAGAGGCCGTCAGTTGAACGATCTGACGAGACTGCCGACCAGCAGGTTCCAGCCGTCGATCAGCACGAAGAACAGGATCTTGAACGGCAGCGAAATCGAGGTCGGCGGTAGCATCATCATGCCCATCGCCATGGTGATGGTTGCGACGATCAGATCGATGACCAGAAACGGCAGGATGATGAGAAAACCGATCTCGAAACCGCGCCGGATTTCCGACAGCATGAAGGCGGGAACCAGCACACGGTAATCGACGACATTGTCGGTCATCACTTCCTGGCCGCGCTCGCGGGCGATGTCGACGAAAAGCTTCAGATCCTTGTCACGCGTATTGGCGTTCATGAAGGTGCGGAAGGGCTCGGCGATGCGCTGCAAGGCTTGCTGTTCGTTGATCTGGTTCTGCAGAAGCGGCTGCACGCCGTCGGTCCAGGCTTTGTCGAAGGTGGGCGACATGACGTAGAAGGTCATGAACATCGCCATCGACAGCAGGATCATGTTGGACGGGGTCGAAGCCAGTCCCATGCCGGATCTGAGGATCGAAAAGGCGATCACGAAGCGCGGAAAGCTCGTGACCATGATCAGGATGCCCGGCGCGACCGAGAGAACCGTCAGCAGGCCGAAGGTGCGGATGATCCATGCCGCAACGGAGCCGTCTATCTGCGTGTTGAACAGATCGGACGGAAATTGCTGGGCACTGGCAAGACCCGGCAAGGCAAGGAGGACGGCGATGGTTACAAGAAATCGAATCATTCGATGACAAAGGTCCGGAACATGACCTTGGATACGCGCCCTTGAGAGCGCAGGTCAACTCGTTCCTGAATGTCATCCTTAAGATATTGAAAGCCGCGCGGCCCTTCCAGCTGCTGAAGGGAAACGGTGCGGACATAGGCCATGATGTCCTGGTGTATTTCTTCCGCGAGACCCACCTCGACCGGCCCCTTGAACATCAGCGCCACTTCCAGCCGCACCCAGTTCGTCGAGGGATAGGCGAGGTTGGTGGTGATGGGATCGAGCTGGACGATGCCGTTGGCCTCGGCCGAGATTTTCTCGATCCCTTCTTCCTTTTTCTCGCCGTGTCCCGCCGGCGGCAGCCGGGGCATGCGCCTCCGCGCCGGCGATCTTCGGCGCGATCATGCCGCCCACCAGCCAGCCGCCCGCCCGCGCCGAGCAGGGTGAGGATCGCAACGCCTGCGATGGTCATGACCAGAGGGGAGGATTTTTTCTTGCCCTCAGCCTGTTCGTTTTCCATGGGTCAGTCCCGTTCCCGTGTGCCGAGGTTAGAGCGGCGAGAACAGGTCGACGACCTGTTGCCCGACCGGGGGCTGCTGCACTTCCGTCAGACGTCCGCGACCCGCCATAGGAGATGCGCGCTTCGGCGATGCGCTCGTAGGAGATCATGTTCTGTGCATCCACATCCTGCGGCCTGACGATACCGCCGACATTGAGGATGCGGATTTCGTGGTTGACGCGCACTTCCTGCGAACCGCTGATGATGAGGTTGCCGTTTTCCAGAATGCCGGTCACCACGGCGGCCACCAGCAGCGTCAGCTTTTCAGAACGCTTGGTCTTGCCCTTTGCCTGGGTGTCGGTGTCGGAACCGTAATTGATGCTGGAATCCGCATCCGGCGTCCATCCCAGAATCTGAGCTTTGGCCTTCCAGTTCAGCCCACTGGAATTGGTGCGGTTGCGCTCGGTCTCGTTGTCGAAGTCGGCCTTGTCGTTGATCTGGATGTTGACGGTCAGGATGTCGCCGATGTTGAGCGCGCGCAGATCCTTGAAGAGCGCGCCCTGGCTGTCGCTCCAAAGCGAATAGCCGCTCGCCATGTGCTTCGGCTGCTTTGGATACATGCCCATTTGCGGCGTCTGGCTGAATTGCAGGCCGCTGCCGATCGGGCTCATCGCGGGTGCGTTGCCGATTTCCTTCAGGGTCTGGTTGTTCTGGCAGCCGGCAAGCAAGGCGAGCGGCAGGAGGAGGGCCGGAAGACGACGCGTGCTCATGAAGGATCCTTCGAAGTGTTTTTTATCGGTTGCCTGCGACATGATGCCGGCGACGACGGCGGCCTTCTGCGCGTCCATCTCGCTGAGGATGAGACCGGATTGGCGTGGTGGCAGCTGCATGATGATGGCGGCCGCTATCTCCACATGCATCTTTTCGAGCTGTGGTGCGGCGGCATCGGCCTTCATCGTCTTGTAGATATCGACGAGATTGCTTTTCGCCTGATTGAGGAAATGTTCGCGGCGGGCCAGCCAGTCCTCATATTCCGCCTTGCGGTCTTCCAGCACGGCAATGCGCTCATTGACGTCGGACTGCAGCTTTTCCAACTCCTGCTTTTGCAGCAGATAGCGCTGGTCGCGGGCCGCATCGGCGATGTTGGTGCAGAATTTCTGGATTTCATCCTGCGTGCTGAGTTCCGAAACCACGTTCTGCTGGCTTTCCGCGCCAGCAGCGGGAAGCAGGAAAAGCAGCGAGGCGACGGCCGCGAAGCGGACAAGGCCATTCGGGAAAGAGTTGTTCTTCCGAGTTTCCATCATTGCAGCACAAGCTCCGCCTGAAGGGCGCCGGCGGATTTGATGCCTTGCAGAATGGCGATGATACCGTCCGCCTTGAGCCCGATGCTGTTGAGACGGGCAACCAGCGTGCGAAGGTCAGGCCCTTCGACGATGGCAACCTTGCTGCCTTCCTGCAATGCCATGATATCCGTCTGCGGCTGAACGGCCGTCTGGCCGCGTGAGAAGGGCGCCGGCTGGATGACCTGCGGCGTTTCCGTTACCTGCACGGTCAGCGTTCCGTAGCTGACGGCGACGCGGGAGATGCGCACATCCGCGCCGATGACGATCGTGCCGGTGCGCTCGTTGATGACGACCTTGGCCGGCGTATCCGTTTCTACGGTCAGGTTTTCGATTTCCGCCATCAGCCGGGTCAGATCCGCGACACGGGGCTTCTGCACCGCGATTTCCTGCGAATCGCGCGGCTCGGCGATGGGATCGCCATAACGGGCGCGCGCAAAGGCGTTGACGACATCGGCGACGCGCACCGCTGTCGAAAAATCGGGATTGCGCAATTGAAGGACCAGATTGACCGAATCCTTGAACTTGGACGGCAGCTCCCGCTCGATGATCGCGCCGTTTGGCACGCGGGCAGAGGTCGTGACGCCCTGCGTCAGCGTCGCGGCATCGCCCTGGGCGGAAAAGCCGTTGACGATCAGCGCCCCTTGGGCGACTGCGTAAATCTGCCCGTCCGCGCCGGAAAGGGAGGTCATGATGAGCGTGCCGCCGCGCAGCGACGAGGCGTCGCCCAGCGAGCTGACCGTCACGTCGACACGGCTGCCGGGGCTGGCGAAGGGCGGCAGATTGGTCGTCACCATCACGGCGGCGATGTTCTTGGCGTTCGACTGGCCGCCCTGCGTGGTGATGCCGAGATTCTGCAGCATCGCGCGCATGGATTGCTCGGTAAACGGCGAGGAGCGCAGGCTGTCGCCCGTGCCCTGCAGGCCGACCACGAGACCGTAACCGATCAGCTGGTTGTCACGCCCCGCCTGCAGCGATGCGATATCCTTGATGCGGGATGTATCCGCGTACGCTGCCGGAACGGAAAGGAAGGGCTGGGCCGAAAACAGAACGGCCGCGGCCAGAATACGAAGCACTCTCATTTCGCCATCACCTGAATGGTTCCGTCCTTCATGACCGTGCCGTTGACGATGACGCCGGAATCGATGTTGCGCACCCGCACGATTTCGCCGAGCGAGCCGTCGGTCATCGGCGTTCCCGAAGCCATCAGCGTCATGTTGCCGATGGTGAAGACGAGTTTGACGCTGGTTGCCGCGCACCACAAGCGAGGGTTCGCGCAGGGCGGCAACGGGGATCGTGCGTCCGGGAAGCAGGGTCTGCTTGGAGATCATGCCTTCCACTTCGCTGATATCGCTCGCATAACCCGAGGAAATATTGGGATTGGTCACTTCCACCGGCTTTACCTGTTCGGGCGTGATCGTCTCGCCCGGATAGATCGTGCGGGTGGGAACCAGCGCCATCGGCGCCTGGGCAAGAGCGGGCGTCAGGGCGCCCAGTGAAAAGGCAGACGCAAGGCATATACGGACGAGCGCCGTTCTGCTGCTGCTATGTTTCCGGCCAAACCTCATGTTCGCCTGCCTTTCCGTTCTTACTTCAGGTTCTTGCTGACAATCGAAGCCATTTCGTCAGCGGTGGTGATGACCTTGGAATTCATCTCGTAGGCGCGCTGCGCCGTGATGAGGTCGGTGATTTCCTTGACGGCGTCGACGTTCGAGCCTTCGAGATAGGACTGCTTGATGTAGCCGTAGCTCGGATCGTCAGGCACGCCGATCACCGCGTCGCCGGAGGCCGGCGTCTGGGCGAAGAGGGTGTCGCCGAGCGGCTTCAGGCCGGCTTCGTTGGCAAAGTTGGCGATGGTGAGCTGGCCGAGTTCGGTGAATTCCGTGGCATTGCCGATACGGGCGGTCACCTGGCCCGTGCGGGTAACGGTGATGTCCTGCGCATCGGTCGGGATATTGATGTTCGGAATGACGTTATAGCCATCGATCGTCACGAGATTGCCGTCGGCATTCTTGTTGAAGGCGCCGGCGCGGCTGTAGAGCGTCGAACCGTCAGCCGCCTCGATCTGGAACCAGCCCTGGCCGATGATCGCCACGTCCAGCTTGTTGCCGGTCTCGATCAGGTTGCCTTGGGTGTGGATGTTGCGCACGGCGGAGGTCTGCACGCCGAGGCCGATATTGGCGCCTTCCGGCACGATCGCCTGGTTGGCCCGGTTCGGCACGCCCTGCATGCGCTCGGTCTGGTAAAGAAGGTCGGTGAACTCCGCCCGCGCGCGCTTGTAACCGGTGGTGTTGATATTGGCGATGTTGTTGGCGATGACTTCCAGATTGGTCTGCTGGGCGTCCATACCGGTGGCAGCGATGGCAAGAGCTCTCATGTCAATATTCCTGCTGGGCTAGATCTGCATCTTGGTAATGTCGAGATAGGCCGACACGATCTTGTCTCGGAGCGCGATGGCGGTTTGCAGCGACTGTTCGGCCGAAAGCATGGCATCGACCACTTCACGCGTATTCGCCTTGCCCTGAATGCCTTCGAAGGAAGCGACTTCCGCCTTCTTCAGATTGTTCATCGCATCCACCGAGATATTGCCGAGAACGCTGGCGAAGCTTGCGCCCGTCTGCTGGGCGGGCGTCGTATGCTCGCTGCCGAAAACGCTTTCCCCGTCAGCGAGGAAATGCCGCTTGCGCCGCGGGTGAGCGAAAGGGGAACTGACTTGCTTGATACCGTCGATCATTGCGATGCCTTCAGAAGGTCGATTGTGGAGGCGACGAGGTCGCGTGTCTGGCGGATGACCTGAAGATTGGCGTCGTAGCTGCGGTTTGCTTCGCGCATGTCCGCCATTTCGATCAGGATATTGACGTTCGGCATCTTCACCATGCCATTGCTGTCGGCGGCCGGGTTGCCGGGATCGTACTCGTTGACGAAATCGCCACGGTCGACGCCGAGCTTTTTCACACCCGTCACGCGTTCCACGCCGCTGACGCGGTCCAGCTCTGAACCGAAAGTGATGGTCTTGCGGCGATAGGGGTCGGCGCCGGGGGTGTCGCCGGTCGATCGGGCGTTGGCGATGTTTTCGGAGACGATGCGCAGTCGCGTGGACTGCACTTCCAGGCCGCTGCCGGCAATCTTGCTCGCCGCACTCAAGGGATCCATGGCTTACCTCTTAACCGTCATCAGCATCATGCGATGGAAGGATTTGACGAGATTGGCGTTCAGCTCGTACTGCCGCTTGATCTCGCCGGTCTTGGTCATTTCTTCCGCAAGCGCGACCGAATTGCCCGATTCCTGCATGCCGATCTCGTTATTGACCGGGTTGTCGCGCACCGCGATATTGTCGCTGAGTGTGCTCTCGCCGAAGTGGGCAGGGTTGGTCCTCGCCATGCCGACCTGCTGGCTGGTGGCCTGCATGACCGCTTCGAAAGGGCTGACATCCTTGGCGCGGAACTTGGGTGTGTTGGCGTTGGCGATGTTGGTCGCCACGACTTCCTGCCGCACGCTCAGCCATTCCGCTTGGCGGGATGCCAGATCGAACAGTTGAATCGGTTGCATAGACTTCTCCATCTCGTATGGCCCGAACCTACGGGGCTAATCTTGCGTCAGACTTGCGGAGAGGGGAGAAGGCGTGGAACGGCGCAAGACGCCGATATGGATGCGGCCTGCCAAAAAACAAAAGGCGCGCCGGCAGATGCGGCGCGCCTTTTGAGCCAGAGAAAAATCTTTTATTTTTCAGGACGATAGGTCTTTCCGGAAGACGTTTCTATCAGCCATTCGCCGTTGCGCTGTTCGATCTTCGTCAGCAACGCATTATCCGGCAGGGTCGAGCCGACCCTCACCATATACATGCCCGAACCGTCCTCGATCAGGGCGCGCCCGTTGGAAACATGCAGCAGACGGAAGGAGGTCTGGCCGGGGAAGGGTTGGTCCTCGATCCCGGCTGCCAGATTGTTCTGTTTTTCCTTGCCGCCTGCGTTCACGGTCGCCGTCGTCAGCATGTCGGGCAGCTCCGCCGGCGGCGGGGTGTCTTCCTTGTTGCGGTTGGTCATGGCCATCGGCGAAACGCTGAAGACTTCCCGCGGGCCAGTATGGGGCAGATCGCGGGTGCGGTCGCCGCCCGCCACTTTCATGCCGAACTTTTCTTCGTTGAAGAAAACGTACCAGGGAAAGAAGGCTGCCGCGGCAGCAAGCGTAATGCCTGTCCATGCGAGAATACGGTCGGGCGTGAAGAAAGCGGGCTTGGGCAGCACGTCTTCATCATGGCTATCGTTGGTCCGTTTTTTTCTTCACGGGTCAGCCTCTCGCTCTGGGAGTTACCTGCGGCTGACCGTTCTGCGCGCGCCGCTCCGCAAGGCGGTCGCCAGATCAGCATAGGCATCCTGCGCCGCCGGTTCGTTCGGCAGCTGCTTTAACGTTTCGTAGATGATCGGAACCTGCTTCACCGCCATGTCGAGATCAGGATCGGTGCCGGGCCGATAACCGCCGATGAGGCGAAGATCGCGCGTTTCCTCGAAGCGATGCACCAGCGCCTTGAGGCGCGACACCAGCTTTTCCTGATCCGGTGTCCAGGCCTTCTTGGCGAGACGCGAGATCGAGGCGAGCGGATTGATTGGCGGGTAACGGCCTTCTTCGGCAAGGCTGCGGTCAAGCACGATATGGCCATCGAGAATACCGCGCGTCGAATCGGCAATCGGGTCGTTGTGATTGTCGCCATCCACCAGAATGGAGACGATGGCGGGTGATGGTGCCGGTGCCTTCCGCGCCCGGTCCCGCCCGCTCCAGAAGGCGCGGCAGTTCGGTGAAGACCGAGGCCGGGTAGCCGCGCGCCACCGGCGGCTCGCCCGAAGCGACCGCCACTTCGCGGATGGCATGGGCAAAGCGCGTCACGCTGTCGATGATGAGAAGAACATTGTCGCCCTGATCGCGAAAATGTTCGGCGATGGTGACGGCGGAAAGCGGCGCCATCTTGCGCAGCATCGGGCTTTCATCGCTTGTCGCAACGACGGCGATGGACTTGCTCATGTTCTCGCCCATCGTGTCTTCGATGAATTCGCGCACTTCGCGGCCGCGCGTTCGCCGACAAGAGCAATCACCACCTTGTCGAAGGCGTCTGCCTTGGCGAGCATCGACAGCAGCGTGGATTTGCCCACACCGGAACCGGCGAAAATGCCGAGGCGCTGGCCGAGGCAAAAGCGGCGAGAAGATATCGATTGCCCGCACACCGGTCTTGAAAGGCGTTTTCCACCCTTTTTGCGCGTCATCGAGGGCGGCGCATTGTTGGAAATCGAACGGCGCTCGATGCCGGAGGCCAGCGGCCCCTGGCCGTCGATGGGTTCGCCGAGCGCATTGATGGTGCGTCCGCACCAGCTGTCGTCGGGCGAGACGCGGAAGGCGCCCTTGCGGATGACGGTGTCGTGAATGCCGATCGGCTCGCCGGGCTCGATGGGGCAGACATAGCAGATGTCCGGTTCCACGCGCACCACTTCGCCGAGATGAATGCCGGTCGCGCTGCGATGGGCGACGAATTCTCCGAGCCGCACATGCCGTGACAGGCCGGAAACCGTATAGTGCCCGGCGGCGATGGTGCGGACATGCCCGCCATGCGCCACCGAGAACTCCGGATCGGCATAATGCCCTGCAAGGCTTGCTAGCTGTGCGAGCTTCGGTGAAATGGCGTCAGCCGAGAGCATGGATTCCGGCATTGTCATTACTCAGTTCCTCAACGCGCGCCGCCAAGCGTCTTGATGCCTTCGCCGAAGGTCGATTCGGTATCGCGCATCAGCGAGGAGATGCTTTCAAAGGCGCGGTTGACCTGGATGAGCTGGGTCATCTGGGAAATGCCGTTGACGTTCGACTGTTCGAGATAACCCTGAACGACGCCGACTTCATGATTGTTGACCACCGGAACCGGCTGGGCCACCGGCTTCACGCCACTATTGGGATGACGCAGGAACCCTTGCGAGAAATCCGCCTGGAAGATGCCGAGGGTGGCGACGATGTTTTCGTTCTGCCGGATGGCGCCATCGAGACCGACGGTGATCGGGCCGCCATTCGGATTGAGCTGTATCGGACCGCCGCCGGCATCGAGAACGGGATAACCGTTCGAGGAGATGAGCGCGCCGTCCGGACGCATGGTGAAGCGGCCGTCGCGGGTCAGAATCTGGCCATCGGGCGTATCCAGCGAAAACCAGGCGTCGCCCTTGATGGCGAAATCGAAGGAGTTGCCGGTCTGCTCGAAAGCGCCCTGACGGGTGGAGAGATAGTCGTTGCCCTGCGAAACGAAAGCCACCCTGGCATTCATGTCATTGTGGTTCTTGGCGACCATTTCGTCGAATTTCACTTCGGAGCCGCGGAAGCCGACCGTGTTCACATTCGCCATGTTGTCGGAAATGGTGGTGAGACGGCGCTCCAGCGCGATCTGCGAGGACAGGGCGACGTATAGTCCGGATTGCATATCATTTGCCTCCGAGTTTCAGGGAGTTGATGGAGATCAGCAGGTCCGGGGAAAATGCCGTAGCCGCTGGAGGAGCCGAAAACGGCAAGAGGATCATAGGTCGTCGAGGGTTTTTTGCATTTCCCACATGATGGTGAAACGCTCGAGCAGCTTGCCGACCTTTTCGGGATCCTGCAGATCCTTGATATATCGATGGTTTTTTTTTTCGATGAGCGCCGCCGTGTTTGTCGACATCGGCGGCGGCAAACTCGTCGGGAAGGTTGTAGGCCGTGCGAAAACACCTGCGCGAGCGCATCGGTCCGCCAGAAAGTCGAGGCCGGATGTAATGGTTGACGCCTTGCGTTCGAAAAAAAGGGGCAAGCCGGACGCCGTTATTGTCGTCGCCCGCTTCCTGTTCCAGCGTCTCTGGCGGGTGTATTTGCCGATGACGCCCGATTTGGCGGCCTCTCGGGTGGAGGTCGCCGCGGCCCCCAGGCCGGCAAAATCCAGCGACTTCGCAAAATCCGCATAACGGCTGTCGGAGAGCTTGTTGGCGAAGGCGTCCTTGTCCGAGGTGCCTTCCGTCAGCACCTTGCGGATGAAGGCCTTCGCATAGGCCATATCCTCGAGCCCGTGCGCCTTCAGCGCGTAATTGTAAAGGCGCGTATCGGCCATGAAATCGTCGATGGATTTCACATCGCCGATCTTCGCGCGGTAATATTCGGTCTCCTCGCGCGCCCACGTCGGGCTGCTCCGACACACGCTCAAGCGATTTGCCGATATCCTGACTGATCAGTCTGTAGCTGGTGTAGGTGGAAGTCACTGAACCGCCGCTCTCGTTTGATCCCGATCTCAAGGCGCACGTCCGCCTTTGCCGGGCATAGTGCCGTGGCTTGCTTGTGCGAAACTGGCTGGAGGCGGCAGCGCGGGAGAGGCTTTGCGGACAGGTTCACGCAAGCCACATTTTTTTAGACATGGGGGCATGGAACACTGTTTCGGGGGGAGCGTGGTCGATCAATGAATATTGTAATTGGACTTATAATCACCTTCGGCTGCATCATCGGCGGCTATATGGCGATGGGCGGTCATCTGGACGTGCTTGTTCAGCCCGTTCGAATTGATGATCATTGGCGGCGCCGGTCTCGGCGGCTTCATTATGGCGAACCCCATGAAGGTCGTGAAGGACTCGGGCAAGGGCGCTCGGCGAGGCCTTCAAGCATTCGGTCCCGAAAGGAGCGAAACTATCTCGACGTGCTCGGCGTGCTTTATTCGCTGATGCGCGATCTGCGCACGAAATCGCGCAACGAGATCGAGGCCCATATCGACAATCCGGAAGAATCCTCGATCTTCCAGAGCGCGCCCTCGGTTCTGAAAAAACAAGGAACTGACCTCGTTCATCTGTGACTATGTCCGCCTCATCATCATCGGCAACGCCCGCAGCCACGAAATCGAGGCGCTTGATGGATGAGGAAATCGAGACCAAAAACGCCTGAAACGACAAGCTGAAACCCTATCACGCGATCACACCACCATGGGCGATTCTTTCCCCGCCATCGGTATCGTCGCGGCGGTTCTCGGCGTCATCAAGGCCATGGGCAAGATCAACGAATCGCGCCGGAAGTGCTGGGCGGCCTGATCGGCGCCGCACTCGTCGGCACCATGCTCGGCATCATCCTGTCCTATTCGATCTGCAACCCGCTCGCGTCCCAGGTCAAGATCGTCCGCACCAAGCAGCACCGCCTCTACATCATCGTCAAGCAGACGCTGATCGCCTACATGAACGGCTCGGTGCCGCAGGTCGCGCTCGAATACGGCCGCAAGACCATCTCCAACTACGAGCGCGCCGTCGATTGACGCCGTCGAACAGGAGATGATGAACCCCGGGCGGCGAAAACAAGGCGGCATGACGATGGCAAAAAGCTGCAGCACACACAAGCACCCGCCATCGACAACCGCCCTTCTCGCAAAATTGACGGGTGGGTTGTCCGACCGCAAGACGATCGCCAAGATCGGCTCCGATATCGGCCATCTCTACAGCGAATTCCTGCCTGATATCTTCCACAGCGAGACCGGCATCGCCATCGACGTCGAATATGTCGGCTCCGAATCGGGACTGATGACCGACCTGATCGCCAATGTCGGGCGCAACGTCGCGGTTGCCGATTGTTCCCTGCGCAACTGGTGCCCCAATTTCATGATGACGGTCGGCAACGGCTTCGTCATCGCGCTCATGGAGCGCATGCTGGGCGCGTCGCCGGACATGATCGGCGAACCGGACGAGCGCAGCCTGTCCCATATCGAGCTCGACCTCGCGGCCATGGTTCTTGGCCGCATCGCAGGCGTCCTGCGCTCCGGCGTCAACGCGCCGGGCGGTTTTGAAGCGACCATTGAGCCGCCCTTCAATTCCAACGGAAAGAGCGCCTTCGACGAGATGATCGCCGGCCTCTACGGCGTGACCATCCGCATGAAGATCGTTATCGGCAAGGTATCCTCGGAATTCTCGCTGATCGTGCCGCAGCGCCCCCTGCTCAAGACCTCCATCGTTGCCCCCAAGGCTTCAGCCCAGGCGCTGAAGAAGCAGGAGGAATGGATGGAGATGATCTCGGAGCAGGTGAAGCGGTCGCAGGTCACGCTCGAGGCGCGCATCAAGCTTGAAACACTGACGCTCAGGACGATTTCCAAGCTGGTGGCCGGTGATGTCATCCCGTTCCAGGCTCTGAAGCAGGACGATATCGGCGTCGAGGTCAGCGCCAACGGTTCCAAGCTCTACAATTGCGAATTCGGCAAGTCCGGCGACCGCTACATGGTTCGGGTGAAGAACAATGTCAGCACGGACGACGAGATCTTACGACATTTGATGGGTTAAATCCTGCCTGGCCTTTTTGGGTTCTGGGCAGGCTGACGCAAGTTTCAAAGGGAATAATCAGCGCATGGCTACGAAGAAAACACCTGTGACCGATGATGCGGCGTTGCCGTCGTTTTGAAGACGGCGGCGACCTCGACCCAGGCTATCGGCGATCTGCGTGGCGTCCTCAAGACGGATGCGGAAGGTTCGCTCTCCGATTTCGGCGACTTCGGCGATTTCGGCAGCACGGACGAGGTCTCGACGGATACCGACCTTTCCGCTTTCGGTGGCGGAACGGCCGATTTTGGGATGGATGATTTTGCCGCCGCCCCGCAGGTTGCGGGCGTGAAGGCGCCGCTTGGCAGCGGATTGTCCGAAAACATGGAAATGATCATGGACATCCCGATCGATGTCCAGATCGTGCTTGGCACCAGCAGAATGCTCGTTTCGGGGCTGATGAGCCTTGAAGAGGGCGCAACGATCGCGCTTGATCGCAAGATCGGCGAGCCGGTCGAGATCATGGTGAATGGCCCGCCGTATTGCGCGCGGTGAAATAACGGTTCTGGAAGACGACGATACGCGCTTCGGCGTAAAATTGATTGAAGTACTGAGTACGAAGAAAGCCTGATCCCTGTGGGGGACGGAGAGGAAAGACCATGATGGACTTCGAGGATTTCGGTAACCCCCTGGCAGGGAAACCGTTGTCTCAGGCCGACAAGGCGGCCGCGGTGCTTCTTGCCATGGGCAAGGGCGTCGCCGGCAAGCTGCTGAAATTTTTCACGCAGCACGAATTGCAGATGATCATTTCCTCGGCCCAGACCCTGCGTGTCATTCCTCCCGATGAGCTTGCCCAGATAGTCGCCGAATTCGAAGACCTGTTCACCGAAGGAACGGGCCTCATGGACAATGCCAAGGCAATCGAGAGCATTCTCGAAGAGGGCCTCACCCCTGAAGAGGTGGACAGCCTTCTCGGCCGTCGCGCGGCCTTCCAGGCCTATGAAGCGTCGATCTGGGACCGCCTGCAGGAAGCCGAGCCGGAATTCGTCGGCAAGTTCCTGCTGCGCGAACATCCGCAGACCATCGCCTATATCCTCTCCATGCTGCCTTCTTCCTTCGGCGCTAAGGTTCTCCTGACCATTCCGGAAGAGCAGCGCGCCGATATCATGAACCGTACCGTCAATATGAAGGAAGTCAGCCCGACGGCTGCCCAGATCATCGAGAAGCGTGTGGTCAACCTCATCAACGAAATCGAGGCCGAGCGTAATGCCGGCGGTTCCACGAAGGTTGCCGATCTGATGAACGAACTGGACAAGCCCGCAGGTCGATACGCTGCTCAGCTCGCTCGAGACGCTCAGCAAGGAAGCCGCAAACAAGGTCAAGCCAAAGATCTTCCTCTTCGACGACCTCATGTTCATGCCGCAGCGCAGCCGTGTCCTGCTGCTCAACGATGTCTCGGTCCGATGTTTCTGACGATGGCGCTGCGCGGCGCCACGATGGAAATCAAGGAATGTGTGCTCTCCAGCATCAGCCCGCGCCAGCGCCGCATGATCGAATCGGACCTTGCGGTGCCGCAGGCCTCGATCAACACCCGCGAAGTGGCAATCGCACGCCGCGCCGTCGCGCAGGAAGCGATCCGGCTCGCCAATTCCGGCCAGATCCAGCTGAAGGAAGCTTCCGCGGAGGAACAACCGGCCGCGCTTGAGCGGAAGCCGGTTGATAACCCGCCCTTACGGCGGAAAGCGGCCATTGCGATGGCCGGTCACGGGCGCTAGTTTCGGGATTGACGGCCTGCCGGGATCGGCGGGCCTTTTTTGATCCCGGAGACGTGCCTTGGCAGACGATCAGGACAAGGACAGTAAAACAGAAGCCCCACGGGAGAAAAAACTCCGTGATGCGGCGGAAAAGGGCAATCTTCCGTTTTCTCGCGAAGTGCCGATCTTTGCGTCGTCGCTCGCCTTTTATTGTTACCTGGTCTTCTTCCTGCCCGATGGCGCCGGTCGTCTTGGCGTCACATTGAAGGACCTGTTCGGCCAGCCCGAACAGTGGGACCTCAGCACCCGGCCGAATGCCCTGTCGCTATTGTATTTTCTCTCGGCACCTCGATGGCCTATCTGCTCATGCCGGCGATGATCATGTTCATCGTCTTCGGGCTTGCCTCGTCGTTTTTCCAGAACCTGCCGTCGCCGGTGCTTGAGCGGGTGCGTCCGCAATGGTCGCGCGTCTCGCCGGCGAAGGGCTTCACGCGCATCTACAGCAAGCAGGGTTTCGTTGAATTCGGCAAATCCGTATTCAAGATCATGATCGTCTCGGTGATCATGTTCCTTGCCCTGCGTGGCGATTTTTACAGCCTCATCGATCTGATGTTCTCCGATCCGCAGGTGATTTTCGTCCGCGTCGTCGAGATCGTCAAAAAGATGATGGTCGTGATTCTGCTTTCGACCGCGCTGCTTGCCGCCGTCGACGTTTTGTGGACGCGCCACCACTGGTTCAGCCAGCTGAAGATGACGAAGCATGAGGTGAAGGAAGAATACAAGCAGTCGCAGGGCGACCCCGTGGTCAAATCCCGCCAGCGCTCCATCGCCCGCGACCGTGCCCGCCGCCGCATGATCAACAATGTGCCGCGCGCCCACACTCGTCATCGCCAACCCGACACACTTTGCGGTGGCGCTGCGTTATGTTCGCGAAGAAGGCGACGCACCTGTCGTCGTCGCCAAGGGTCAGGACCTTATCGCATTGAAAATCCGCGAGATGCGGAAGAAAACAATATCCCCGTTTTTGAAGACCCGCCGCTTGCACGCTCCATGTTTGCGCAAGTCTCGGTAGATAGTGTGATTCCACCAGTCTTTTACAAGGCTGTGGCTGAGCTCGTTCACCGGGTTTACGCCATGAAGTCATCGAAAATACGGGTTCAATAAAACCAATGAAAAAATCCGCCTATTCCGAACAGCGGGAAATGATCGTCGCAGAGGCGATCAACCCGATTGCCACCGAACTTCGATTGTTAGACCCGGCCGACCTGATTTCGCTGCTTCGATTCGAGTGCTACGGCAGTATCGCCGACCTCGTTTCATCGGCTGCGGAGCTTTATTATCATCCCGGTACGATCAATTTCGGCGCCGGCGGCGAATATAAGCTCGAATGGGAAGGCGCGCCGGAGATCGTCCTCGATCTCGAACTGAAGCCGAAGGGCGCCCCGGTCTATGCGCGATTGACGCTCGCCAACGAGCATGCGGCGATTGAGATCAATCACGTCTCGTTTCAGAATCCTTCCGAAAAATCGGACGAGAACACCGAGTTTCTTCGTCAAAGCCTGACGGCTGCCCGATTCGTGCCCACCCGTCAGGGCGAAGCGGCTTAACCGGATCACCCGCTCCCTATTTCCGTCATCTCCGTTGCGCGCGCCGAAATCGCGGGCGCAACAGCCTCATTCCGGTGCGTTTTAATCCGAGCTTGCCTGAAGCCTGCCGGTTTATGCGAAAAACACGGCTGCGAAAGCGAGGAACGCCTTGCAAATCAGGCTCGTTGTTTGTTTACCTATCGTATTAACGATTTGTTAACGAACGGCAGGTCGCGGTGGTCGGTTCAGACCATTGCCGATGCGCATGATGCCCCTGCTCGTTGTCGGCACAGCGCCGGATTTTTTCTTAAATTTTGAGTTGGGTGGACCCCATGACCAGCATTTTGACCAATGCGGCGGCAATGGCCGCGCTGCAAAACCCTGCGGATGATCGACAAGAATCTGGAAACGACGCAGGCGCGCGTGTCTTCCGGCTATTCGTGTCGAGACTGCGGCGGACAACGCGGCCCCTACTGGTCCATTGCAACGACAATGCGCTCCGACAACAATGCGCTTTCGGCCGTGCAGGATGCTTTGGGTCTGGGCGCCGCCAAGGTCGATACCGCCTATGACGCGCTTGAAAGCACGATCGAGGTCGTCAAGCAGATCAAGGCCAAGCTCGTCGCCGCCTATGGCGTGGGTGCCGACCGCAGCAAGATTTCAGGATGAAATCAAGCAGCTTCAGGAACAGCTGAAGAGCATCTCCGAATCGGCCTCCTTCTCAGGTGAAAATTGGCTGCAGGCCAGTATCAGCAACGGTGGCACGCCGCCGGTTGAAGAATCGATCACCAAAAAGGTCGTCGCATCCTTCACCCGCACTGGCTCGGGCAATGTCGGGGTCACCACCGTTGACTACACGCTCGACAGCAGCACCGTCCTTTTCGACCTCAGTGGCGGAAAGCTCGGTATTCTCGACAAAAACGCCGTTTTCGTCCGTAAGACGGAATATGAAGTCACCCAGACCTCGACGACCGCCGGCACGGCGACGCAGGCGGGTTTTGTCGTACCGAAGCTCACCGACGCAGAAAATCGGCGCGCTGAATGCCGCGCAACGACGGATACGAATACGGATCCGAATGTCTATAGCGACGGCACCGCTAATTATCTCCGCCTTGCCGAAAATGTATGGGTCAAGGTGACGGGGACGGATCCGTCGAGCGGCGGCACCACGTTTCTCCTGCCTATCGCGACACCAGCAGCAACGACTGGTTTTACGATACCAGCAGCGGAGCAGCTTCGGCCGCTCGTTCCCTCGGCTTTTCCGTTTCCACCCTCGATCTCGGCAATCTCGATATCGTTGCCGCGGCCATGGGCGGTTTTGCCGGCGGCGGCACGACCTATACCGACGCAGACGCCATCGACATGATGATGTCCTTCGTCGACGGGCAGCTTGAGGCGATGACCAGCACGGCTTCCAGCCTGGGTTCGCTGCAGAGCCGCATCAGCATGCAGGACAACTTCGTTTCCAGCCTGATGGATGTGATCGACAAGGGCATCGGCCGTCTCGTCGATGCCGACATGAACGAGGAATCGACCAGGCTGAAGGCGCTGCAGACGCAGCAGCAGCTCGGCATCCAGGCGCTCTCCATCGCCAACGCCAATGCGGAAAATATTCTCCAGCTCTTCAAGTAACGGCTCTGGCCGGCGTGGGCGCGCGGGGATGAATTGGCGCAGGCTTCCTGATCGAGCCCGCCTTCATCCTCGCACAAGTTTGAACACCTAACGTCGGGTCAGTATGGGGCGGATCGCATGGCGTGATCCGGCCGGGAAACATGGAAGAGACGGGCAGGGTAGCAAGGATGACGGTGGTGCCGCCAAACGGCTTAGAGCATTTCCAGGAAAAGTGGACCCCGGTTTTCCGTCCGGAAATGCGGCGAGGCTTTTGCGATTCGCGCGGGCGACGAAACATGTCTGGCCGCTTTCTCCTGTTTTGCCGGGGGCAGGCATGAGCGCGTCCATCGCACGGTTTCTCAAGGACTTCGGTGAAGCGCAACCGCAACCGGCGGCGCAGGCCTTCGGCGACCCGTTGGCCGATACGGATTTCCTGTCCGGCTTTGCCGATGGCGCTTCAGGTTTCGACGAATTTGCTCCCGTCGATGTGGAGAGCGAGAAGCAGGCGGCCTATGACCGCGGCCGCGAAGATGCTGCCCGCGAGATCACCGAGAAGATGCAGGCGGAGCGGGAAGAGCTGATCGCTGCCCATGCGGCCGAACTGGAGGCCCTACGTTCGGGTCACCTCGAAGAAATCGCGGCTTCCCTGTCCCGTGGTCTGCGCGAGGGTATCGACGCGATTGCGGCCAATCTCAGCGAACAGACCGCCAATATCCTTGCTCCGGTCCTGACGGAAAAGCTGTCGCTGAAGGCAGTCTCGGCGCTGGCGGATGTGGTGCGTAGCGCCATGCCGGATGGCGAAGGGGTCACGCTTGTCGTGAAAGGCCCGAAAGATTTGTTCGATCGGCTGAAGACGCAGCCGGGCTTTGAAGAAGAAACGATGAAATTTACCGAGACCACCGATATCGATCTTTCCGTCGAGTTGGGTGAAAGCGTGTTCGTGACGCGCATGTCCGCCTGGGCGTCCAGTCTTCGCAAGGTGATGAAATGAGTGAAGGCGGAAAATCACCACCACGGTAAAAAACGAGATCATCATCGTCAAGCGCCACAAGGGCGGTCATGACGGCGCCCATGGCGGCCGCGTGGGAAATCGCCTCTGACCGAATTCATGCCGGCGATGATGGCGTCGTCATGACCGCCCTTGTGGCGCTGACGATGAGGAATCTCGTTTTTACCGTGGTGGTGGAATTTTCGCCTTCACTCATTTCATCACCTTGCGAAGACTGGACGCCCAGGCGGACATTTGCGCGTCACGAACACGCTTTCACCCAACTCGACGGAAAGAATCGATAGCGGTGGTCCCATCGGTAATTTCATCATCGTTTCTTCTTCAAAGCCCGGCTGCGTCTTCAGCACCGATCGAACAAATCTTTCGGGCCTTTTCACGACAAGCGTGACCCCTTCGCCATCCGGCATGGCGCTACGCACCACATCCGCCAGCGCCGAGACTGCCATTCAGCGACAGCTTTCCGTCAGGACCGGAGCAAGGATATTGGCGTTCTGTTCGCTGAGATTGGCCGCAATCGCGTCGATACCCTCGCGCAGACCACGGGACAGGGAACCGCCGCGATTTCTTCGAGGTGACCCGAACGTAGGGCCTCCAGTTCGGCCGCATGGGCAGCGATCAGCTTCTTCCCGCTCCGCCTGCATCTTCTCGGTGAATCTCGCGGGATCAGCATCTTCGCGGCCGCGGTCATAGGCCGCCTGCTTCTCGCTCTCCACATCGACGGGAAAAAATAATTCGTCGAACCTGAAGCGCCATCGGCAAAGCCGGACAGGAAATCCCGTATCGGCCAACGGGTCGCCGAAGGCCTGCGCCGCCGGTGGTTGCGGTTGCGCTTCACCGAAGTCCTTGAGAAACCGTGCGATGGACGCGCTCATGCCTGCCCCCGGCAAAACAGGAGAAAGCGGCCAGACATGTTTCGTCGCCCGCGCGAATCGCAAAAGCCTCGCCGCATTTCCGGACGGAAAACCGGGGTCCACTTTTCCTGGAAATGCTCTAAGCCGTTTGGCGGCACCACCGTCATCCTTGCTACCCTGCCCGTCTCTTCCATGTTTCCCGGCCGGATCACGCCATGCGATCCGCCCCATACTGACCCGACGTTAGGTGTTCAAACTTGTGCGAGGATGAAGGCGGGCTCGATCAGGAAGCCTGCGCCAATTCATCCCCGCGCGCCCACGCCGGCCAGAGCCGTTACTTGAAGAGCTGGAGAATATTTTCCGCATTGGCGTTTGGCGATGGAGAGCGCCTGGATGCCGAGCTGCTGCTGCGTCTGCAGCGCCTTCAGCCTGGTCGATTCCTCGTTCATGTCGGCATCGACGAGACGGCCGATGCCCTTGTCGATCACATCCATCAGGCTGGAAACGAAGTTGTCCTGCATGCTGATGCGGCTCTGCAGCGAACCCAGGCTGGAAGCCGTGCTGGTCATCGCCTCAAGCTGCCCGTCGACGAAGGACATCATCATGTCGATGGCGTCTGCGTCGGTATAGGTCGTGCCGCCGCCGGCAAAACCCGCCCATGGCCGCGGCAAAACGATATCGAGATTGCCGAGATCGAGGGTGGAAACGGAAAAGCCGAGGGAACGAGCGGCCGAAGCTGCTCCGCTGCTGGTATCGTAAAACCAGTCGTTGCTGCTGGTGTCGCGATAGGCAGGCAGGAGAAACGGTGGTGCCGCCGCTCGACGGATCCGTCCCCGTCACCTTGACCCATACATTTTCGGCAAGGCGGAGATAATTAGCGGTGCCGTCGCTATAGACATTCGGATCCGTATTCGTATCCGTCGTTGCGGCATTCAGCGCGCCGATTTTTCTGCGTCGGTGAGCTTCGGTACGACAAAACCCGCCTGCGTCGCCGTGCCGGCGGTCGTCGAGGTCTGGGTGACTTCATATTCCGTCTTACTGACGAAAACGGCGTTTTTGTCGAGAATACCGAGCTTTCCGCCACTGAGGTCGAAAAGGACGGTGCTGCTGTCGAGCGTGTAGTCAACGGTGGTGACCCCGACATTGCCCGAGCCAGTGCGGGTGAAGGATGCGACGACCTTTTTGGTGATCGATTCTTCAACCGGCGGCGTGCCACCGTTGCTGATACTGGCCTGCAGCCAATTTTCACCTGAGAAGGAGGCCGATTCGGAGATGCTCTTCAGCTGTTCCTGAAGCTGCTTGATTTCATCCTGAATCTTGCTGCGGTCGGCACCCACGCCATAGGCGGCGACGAGCTTGGCCTTGATCTGCTTGACGACCTCGATCGTGCTTTCAAGCGCGTCATAGGCGGTATCGACCTTGGCGGCGCCCAGACCCAAAGCATCCTGCACGGCCGAAAGCGCATTGTTGTCGGAGCGCATTGTCGTTGCAATGGACCAGTAGGCCGCGTTGTCCGCCGCAGTCTCGACACGATAGCCGGAAGACACGCGCGCCTGCGTCGTTTCCAGATTCTTGTCGATCATCCGCAGGGTTTGCAGCGCGGCCATTGCCGCCGCATTGGTCAAAATGCTGGTCATGGGGTCCACCCAACTCAAAATTTAAGAAAAAATCCGGCGCTGTGCCGACAACGAGCAGGGGCATCATGCGCATCGGCAATGGTCTGAACCGACCACCGCGACCTGCCGTTCGTTAACAAATCGTTAATACGATAGGTAACAAAACAACGAGCCTGATTTGCAAGGCGTTTCCTCGCTTTCGCAGCCGTGTTTCGCATAAACCGGCAGGCTTCAGGCAAGCTCGGATTAAAACGCACCGGAATGAGGCTGTTGCGCCCGCGATTTCGGCGCGCGCAACGGAGATGACGGAAATAGGGAGCGGGTGATCCGGTTAAGCCGCTTCGCCCTGACGGGTGGGCACGAATCGGCAGCCGTCAGGCTTTGACGAAGAAACTCGGTGTTCTCGTCCGGATTTTCGGAAGGATTCTGAAACGAGACGTGATTGATCTCAATCGCCGCATGCTCGTTGGCGAGCGTCAATCGCGCATAGACCGTGGCGCCCTTCGGCTTCAGTTCGAGATCGAGGACGATCTCCGGCGCGCCTTCCCATTCGAGCTTATATTCGCCGCCGGCGCCGAAATTGATCGTACCGGGATGATAATAAAGCTCCGCAGCCGATGAAACGAGGTCGGCGATACTGCCGTAGCACTCGAATCGAAGCAGCGAAATCAGGTCGGCCGGGTCTAACAATCGAAGTTCGGTGGCAATCGGGTTGATCGCCTCTGCGACGATCATTTCCCGCTGTTCGGAATAGGCGGATTTTTTCATTGGTTTTATTGAACCCGTATTTTCGATGACTTCATGGCGTAAACCCGGTGAACGAGCTCAGCCACAGCCTTGTAAAAGACTGGTGGAATCACACTATCTACCGAGACTTGCGCAAACATGGAGCGTGCAAGCGGCGGGTCTTCAAAAAACGGGGATATTGTTTTCTTCCGCAATCTCGCGGATTTTCAATGCGATAAGGTCCTGACCCTTGGCGACGACGACAGGTGCGTCGCCTTCTTCGCGAACATAACGCAGCGCCACCGCAAAGTGTGTCGGGTTGGCGATGACGAGTGTGGCGCGCGGCACATTGTTGATCATGCGGCGGCGGGCACGGTCGCGGGCGATGGAGCGCTGGCGGGATTTGACCACGGGGTCGCCCTGCGACTGCTTGTATTCTTCCTTCACCTCATGCTTCGTCATCTTCAGCTGGCTGAACCAGTGGTGGCGCGTCCACAAAACGTCGACGGCGGCAAGCAGCGCGGTCGAAAGCAGAATCACGACCATCATCTTTTTGACGATCTCGACGACGCGGACGAAAATCACCTGCGGATCGGAGAACATCAGATCGATGAGGCTGTAAAAATCGCCACGCAGGGCAAGGAACATGATCACCGAGACGATCATGATCTTGAATACGGATTTGCCGAATTCAACGAAACCCTGCTTGCTGTAGATGCGCGTGAAGCCCTTCGCCGGCGAGACGCGCGACCATTGCGGACGCACCCGCTCAAGCACCGGCGACGGCAGGTTTCTGGAAAAAACGACGAGGCAAAGCCCGAAGACGATGAACATGATCATCGCCGGCATGAGCAGATAGGCCATCGAGGTGCCGAGAAAAATACAATAGCGACAGGGCATTCGGCCGGGTGCTGAGGTCCCACTGTTCGGGCTGGCCGAACAGGTCCTTCAATGTGACGCCAAGACGACCGGCGCCATCGGGCAGGAAGAAGACCAGGTAACAATAAAAGGCGAGCGACGACGCAAAGATCGGCACTTCGCGAGAAAAACGGAAGATTGCCCTTTTTCCGCCGCATCACGGAGTTTTTTCTCCGTTGGGGCTTCTGTTTTACTGTCCTTGTCCTGATCGTCTGCCAAGGCACGTCTCCGGGATCAAAAAAGGCCCGCCGATCCCGGCAGGCCGTCAATCCCGAAACTAGCGCCCGTGACCGGCCATCGCAATGGCCGCTTCCGCCGTAAGGGCGGGTTATCAACCGGCTTCCGCTCAAGCAGCGGCCGGTTGTTCCTCCGCGGAAGCTTCCTTCAGCTGGATCTGGCCGGAATTGGCGAGCCGGATCGCTTCCTGCGCGACGGCGCGGCGTGCGATTGCCACTTCGCGGGTGTTGATCGAGGCCTGCGGCACCGCAAGGTCCGATTCGATCATGCGGCGCTGGCGCGGGCTGATGCTGGAGAGCACACATTCCTTGATTTCCATCGTGGCGCCGCGCAGCGCCATCGTCAGAACATCGGCCGAGACATCGTTGAGCAGCAGGACACGGCTGCGCTGCGGCATGAACATGAGGTCGTCGAAGAGGAAGATCTTTGGCTTGACCTTGTTTGCGGCTTCCTTGCTGAGCGTCTCGAGCGAGCTGAGCAGCGTATCGACCTGCGGCTTGTCCAGTTCGTTCATCAGATCGGCAACCTTCGTGGAACCGCCGGCATTACGCTCGGCCTCGATTTCGTTGATGAGGTTGACCACACGCTTCTCGATGATCTGGGCAGGCCGTCGGGCTGACTTCCTTCATATTGACGGTACGGTTCATGATATCGGCGCGCTGCTCTTCCGGAATGGTCAGGAGAACCTTAGCGCCGAAGGAAGAAGGCAGCATGGAGAGGATATAGGCGATGGTCTGCGGATGTTCGCGCAGCAGGAACTTGCCGACGAATTCCGGCTCGGCTTCCTGCAGGCGGTCCCAGATCGACGCTTCATAGGCCTGGAAGGCCGCGCGACGGCCGAGAAGGCTGTCCACCTCTTCAGGGGTGAGGCCCTCTTCGAGAATGCTCTCGATTGCCTTGGCATTGTCCATGAGGCCCGTTCCTTCGGTGAACAGGTCTTCGAATTCGGCGACTATCTGGGCAAGCTCATCGGGAGGAATGACACGCAGGGTCTGGGCCGAGGAAATGATCATCTGCAATTCGTGCTGCGTGAAAAATTTCAGCAGCTTGCCGGCGACGCCCTTGCCCATGGCAAGAAGCACCGCGGCCGCCTTGTCGGCCTGAGACAACGGTTTCCCTGCCAGGGGGTTACCGAAATCCTCGAAGTCCATCATGGTCTTTCCTCTCCGTCCCCACAGGGATCAGGCTTTCTTCGTACTCAGTACTTCAATCAATTTTACGCCGAAGCGCGTATCGTCGTCTTCCAGAACCGTTATTTCACCGCGCGCAATACGGCGGCCATTCACCATGATCTCGACCGGCTCGCCGATCTTGCGATCAAGCGCGATCGTTGCGCCCTCTTCAAGGCTCATCAGCCCCGAAACGAGCATTCTGCTGGTGCCAAGCACGATCTGGACATCGATCGGGATGTCCATGATCATTTCCATGTTTTCGGACAATCCGCTGCCAAGCGGCGCCCTTCACGCCCGCAACCTGCGGGGCGGCGGCAAAATCATCCATCCCAAAATCGGCCGTTCCGCCACCGAAAGCGGAAAGGTCGGTATCCGTCGAGACCTCGTCCGTGCTGCCGAAATCGCCGAAGTCGCCGAAATCGGAGAGCGAACCTTCCGCATCCGTCTTGAGGACGCCACGCAGATCGCCGATAGCCTGGTCGAGGTCGCCGCCGTCTTCAAACGACGGCAACGCCGCATCATCGGTCACAGGTGTTTTCTTCGTAGCCATGCGCTGATTATTCCCTTTGAAACTTGCGTCAGCCTGCCCAGAACCCAAAAAAGGCCAGGCAGGATTTAACCCATCAAATGTCGTAAGATCTCGTCGTCCGTGCTGACATTGTTCTTCACCCGAACCATGTAGCGGTCGCCGGACTTGCCGAATTCGCAATTGTAGAGCTTGGAACCGTTGGCGCTGACCTCGACGCCGATATCGTCCTGCTTCAGAGCCTGGAACGGGATGACATCACCGGCCACCAGCTTGGAAATCGTCCTGAGCGTCAGTGTTTCAAGCTTGATGCGCGCCGCCTCGAGCGTGACCTGCGACCGCTTCACCTGCTCCGAGATCATCTCCATCCATTCCTCCTGCTTCTTCAGCGCCTGGGCTGAAGCCTTGGGGGCAACGATGGAGGTCTTGAGCAGGGGGCGCTGCGGCACGATCAGCGAGAATTCCGAGGATACCTTGCCGATAACGATCTTCATGCGGATGGTCACGCCGTAGAGGCCGGCGATCATCTCGTCGAAGGCGCTCTTTCCGTTGGAATTGAAGGGCGGCTCAATGGTCGCTTCAAAACCGCCCGGCGCGTTGACGCCGGAGCGCAGGACGCCTGCGATGCGGCCAAGAAACCATGGCCGCGAGGTCGAGCTCGATATGGGACAGGCTGCGCTCGTCCGGTTCGCCGATCATGTCCGGCGACGCGCCCAGCATGCGCTCCATGAGCGCGATGACGAAGCCGTTGCCGACCGTCATCATGAAATTGGGGCACCAGTTGCGCAGGGAACAATCGGCAACCGCGACGTTGCGCCCGACATTGGCGATCAGGTCGGTCATCAGTCCCGATTCGGAGCCGACATATTCGACGTCGATGGCGATGCCGGTCTCGCTGTGGAAGATATCAGGCAGGAATTCGCTGTAGAGATGGCCGATATCGGAGCCGATCTTGGCGATCGTCTTGCGGTCGGACAACCCACCCGTCAATTTTGCGAGAAGGGCGGTGTCGATGGCGGGTGCTTGTTGTGCTGCAGCTTTTGCCATCGTCATGCCGCCTTGTTTTCGCCGCCGGGGTTCATCATCTCCTGTTCGACGGCGTCAATCGACGGCCGCTCGTAGTTGGAGATGGTCTTGCGGCCGTATTCGAGCGCGACCTGCGGCACCGAGCCGTTCATGTAGGCGATCAGCGTCTGCTTGACGATGATGTAGAGGCGGTGCTGCTTGGTGCGGACGATCTTGACCTGGGACGCGAGCGGGTTGCAGATCGAATAGGACAGGATGATGCCGAGCATGGTGCCGACGAGTGCGGCGCCGATCAGGCCGCCCAGCACTTCCGGCGATTCGTTGATCTTGCCCATGGCCTTGATGACGCCGAGAACCGCCGCGACGATACCGATGGCGGGGAAAAGAATCGCCCATGGTGGTGATCGCGTGATAGGGTTTCAGCTTGTCGTTCAGGATGGTCTCGATTTCCTCATCCATCAGCGCCTCGATTTCGTGGCTGCGGGCGTTGCCGATGATGATGAGGCGGACATAGTCACAGATGAACGAGGTCAGTTCCTTGTTTTTTCAGAACCGAGGGCGCGCTCTGGAAGATCGAGGATTCTTCCGGATTGTCGATATGGGCCTCGATCTCGTTGCGCGATTTCGTGCGCAGATCGCGCATCAGCGAATAAAGCACGCCGAGCACGTCGAGATAGTTTCGCTCCTTCGGGACCGAATGCTTGAAGGCCTCGCCGAGCGCCTTGCCCGAGTCCTTCACGACCTTCATGGGGTTCGCCATAATGAAGCCGCCGAGACCGGCGCCGCCAATGATCATCAATTCGAACGGCTGAACAAGCACGTCCAGATGACCGCCCATCGCCATATAGCCGCCGATGATGCAGCCGAAGGTGATTATAAGTCCAATTACAATATTCATTGATCGACCACGCCCGAACAGTGTTCCATGCCCCCATGTCTAAAAAATGTGGCTTGCGTGAACCTGTCCGCAAAGCCTCTCCCGCGCTGCCGCCTCCAGCCAGTTTCGCACAAGCAAGCCACGGCACTATGCCGGCAAAGGCGGACGTGCGCCTTGAGATCGGGATCAAACGAGAGCGGCGGTTCAGTGACTTCCACCTACACCAGCTACAGACTGATCAGTCAGGATATCGGCAAATCGCTTGAGCGTGTGTCGGAGCAGCCCGACGTGGCGCGCGAGACCGAATATTACCGCGCGAAGATCGGCGATGTGAAATCCATCGACGATTTCATGGCCGATACGCGCCTTTACAATTACGCGCTGAAGGCGCACGGGCTCGAGGATATGGCCTATGCGAAGGCCTTCATCCGCAAGGTGCTGACGGAAGGCACCTCGGACAAGGACGCCTTCGCCAACAAGCTCTCCGACAGCCGTTATGCGGATTTTGCGAAGTCGCTGGATTTTGCCGGCCTGGGGGCCGCGGCGACCTCCACCGAGGCCGCCAAATCGGGCGTCATCGGCAATACACCCGCCAGACGCTGGAACAGGAAGCGGGCGACGACAATAACGGCGTCCGGCTTGCCCTTTATTTCGAACGCAAGGCGTCAACCATTACATCCGGCCTCGACTTTCTGGCGGACGATGCGCTCGCGCAGGTGTTTCGCACGGCCTACAACCTTCCCGACGAGTTTGCCGCCGCCGATGTCGACAAACAGGCGGCGCTCATCGAAAAAACCATCGATATCAAGGATCTGCAGGATCCCGAAAAGGTCGGCAAGCTGCTCGAGCGTTTCACCATCATGTGGGAAATGCAAAACCCCTCGACGACCTATGATCCTCTTGCCGTTTTCGGCTCCTCCAGCGGCTACGGCATTTCCCCGGACCTGCTGATCTCCATCAACTCCCTGAAACTCGGAGGCAAATGATATGCAATCCGGACTATACGTCGCCCTGTCCTCGCAGATCGCGCTGGAGCGCCGTCTCACCACCATTTCCGACAACATGGCGAATGTGAACACGGTCGGCTTCCGCGGCTCCGAAGTGAAATTCGACGAAATGGTCGCCAAGAACCACAATGACATGAATGCCAGGGTGGCTTTCGTTTCGCAGGGCAACGACTATCTCTCCACCCGTCAGGGCGCTTTCGAGCAGACCGGCAACTCCTTCGATTTCGCCATCAAGGGCGACGCCTGGTTTTCGCTGGATACGCCCGATGGCCAGATTCTGACCCGCGACGGCCGCTTCACCATGCGTCCGGACGGCGCGCTCATCTCCTCGAACGGTTATCCCGTTCTCGATGCCGGCGGCGGTCCGATACAGCTCAATCCGAATGGCGGCCCGATCACCGTCGGTCTCGATGGCGCCATCCGGCAGAACGAAAACATCGTCGCCACCCTCGGCATCTTCCAGGCGGATTTCTCGCAAGGGTTCCTGCGTCATCCCAATAGTGGCGTGAAGCCGGTGGCCCAGCCGGTTCCGGTGGTCAACAATCATGAAGTCGGCGTCGTTCAGGGTTATCTCGAACAGTCGAACGTCAACGGCATTTCCCAGATGACCCAGCTCATCCAGGTCAACCGCGCCTTTGAAAGCATCTCCTCGCTGATGCGCGATACCGAATCGACCTTCGGCGAAGGCATCAAGACGCTTGGCGGCGCGCGTTGAGGAACTGAGTAATGACAATGCCGGAATCCATGCTCTCGGCTGACGCCATTTCACCGAAGCTCGCACAGCTAGCAAGCCTTGCAGGGCATTATGCCGATCCGGAGTTCTCGGTGGCGCATGGCGGGCATGTCCGCACCATCGCCGCCGGGCACTATACGGTTTCCGGCCTGTCACGGCATGTGCGGCTCGGAGAATTCGTCGCCCATCGCAGCGCGACCGGCATTCATCTCGGCGAAGTGGTGCGCGTGGAACCGGACATCTGCTATGTCTGCCCCCATCGAGCCCGGCGAGCCGATCGGCATTCACGACACCGTCATCCGCAAGGGCGCCTTCCGCGTCTCGCCCGACGACAGCTGGTGCGGACGCACCATCAATGCGCTCGGCGAACCCATCGACGGCCAGGGGCCGCTGGCCTCCGGCATCGAGCGCCGTTCGATTTCCAACAATGCGCCGCCCTCGATGACGCGCAAAAGGGTGGAAACGCCTTTCAAGACCGGTGTGCGGGCAATCGATATCTTCTCGCCGCTTTGCCTCGGCCAGCGCCTCGGCATTTTCGCCGGTTCCGGTGTGGGCAAATCCACGCTGCTGTCGATGCTCGCCAAGGCAGACGCCTTCGACAAGGTGGTGATTGCTCTTGTCGGCGAACGCGGCCGCGAAGTGCGCGAATTCATCGAAGACACGATGGGCGAGAACATGAGCAAGTCCATCGCCGTCGTTGCGACAAGCGATGAAAGCCCGATGCTGCGCAAGATGGCGCCGCTTTCCGCCGTCACCATCGCCGAACATTTTCGCGATCAGGGCGACAATGTTCTTCTCATCATCGACAGCGTGACGCGCTTTGCCCATGCCATCCGCGAAGTGGCGGTCGCTTCGGGCGAGCCGCCGGTGGCGCGCGGCTACCCGGCCTCGGTCTTCACCGAACTGCCGCGCCTTCTGGAGCGGGCGGGACCGGGCGCGGAAGGCACCGGCACCATCACCGCCATCGTCTCCATTCTGGTGGATGGCGACAATCACAACGACCCGATTGCCGATTCGACGCGCGGTATTCTCGATGGCCATATCGTGCTTGACCGCAGCCTTGCCGAAGAAGGCCGTTACCCGCCAATCAATCCGCTCGCCTCGATCTCGCGTCTCGCCAAGAAGGCCTGGACACCGGATCAGGAAAAGCTGGTGTCGCGCCTCAAGGCGCTGGTGCATCGCTTCGAGGAAACGCGCGATCTTCGCCTCATCGGCGGTTATCGGCCCGGCACCGATCCTGATCTCGACATGGCGGTGAAGCAGGTTCCGATCATCTACGAAACGTTAAAAGCAGCTGCCGAACGAACCGGCGGCGCAGGATGCCTATGCTGATCTGGCGACCGCCTTGCGGAGCGGCGCGCAGAACGGTCAGCCGCAGGTAACTCCCAGAGCGAGAGGCTGACCCGTGAAGAAAAAACGGACCAACGATAGCCATGATGAAGACGTGCTGCCCAAGCCCGCTTTCTTCACGCCCGACCGTATTCTCGCATGGACAGGCATTACGCTTGCTGCCGCGGCAGCCTTCTTTCCCTGGTACGTTTTCTTCAACGAAGAAAAGTTCGGCATGAAAGTGGCGGGCGGCGACCGCACCCGCGATCTGCCCCATACTGGCCCGCGGGAAGTCTTCAGCGTTTCGCCGATGGCCATGACCAACCGCAACAAGGAAGACACCCCGCCGCCGGCGGAGCTGCCCGACATGCTGACGACGGCGACCGTGAACGCAGGCGGCAAGGAAAAAACAGAACAATCTGGCAGCCGGGATCGAGGACCAACCCTTCCCCGGCCAGACCTCCTTCCGTCTGCTGCATGTTTCCAACGGGCGCGCCCTGATCGAGGACGGTTCGGGCATGTATATGGTGAGGGTCGGCTCGACCCTGCCGGATAATGCGTTGCTGACGAAGATCGAACAGCGCAACGGCGAATGGCTGATAGAAACGTCTTCCGGAAAGACCTATCGTCCTGAAAAATAAAAGATTTTTCTCTGGCTCAAAAGGCGCGCCGCATCTGCCGGCGCGCCTTTTTGTTTTTGGCAGGCCGCATCCATATCGGCGTCTTGCGCCGTTCCACGCCCTTCTCCCCTCTCCGCAAGTCTGACGCAAGATTAGCCCCGTAGGTTCGGGCCATACGAGATGGAGAAGTCTATGCAACCGATTCAACTGTTCGATCTGGCATCCCGCCAAGCGGAATGGCTGAGCGTGCGGCAGGAAGTCGTGGCGACCAACATCGCCAACGCCAACACACCCAAGTTCCGCGCCAAGGATGTCAGCCCTTTCGAAGCGGTCATGCAGGCCACCAGCCAGCAGGTCGGCATGGCGAGGACCAACCCTGCCCACTTCGGCGAGAGCACACTCAGCGACAATATCGCGGTGCGCGACAACCCGGTCAATAACGAGATCGGCATGCAGGAATCGGGCAATTCGGTCGCGCTTGCGGAAGAAATGACCAAGACCGGCGAGATCAAGCGGCAGTACGAGCTGAACGCCAATCTCGTCAAATCCTTCCATCGCATGATGCTGATGACGGTTAAGAGGTAAGCCATGGATCCCTTGAGTGCGGCGAGCAAGATTGCCGGCAGCGGCCTGGAAGTGCAGTCCACGCGACTGCGCATCGTCTCCGAAAACATCGCCAACGCCCGATCGACCGGCGACACCCCCGGCGCCGACCCCTATCGCCGCAAGACCATCACTTTCGGTTCAGAGCTGGACCGCGTCAGCGGCGTGGAACGCGTGACGGTGAAAAAGCTCGGCGTCGACCGTGGCGATTTCGTCAACGAGTACGATCCCGGCAACCCGGCCGCCGACAGCAATGGCATGGTGAAGATGCCGAACGTCAATATCCTGATCGAAATGGCGGACATGCGCGAAGCAAACCGCAGCTACGACGCCAATCTTCAGGTCATCCGCCAGACACGCGACCTCGTCGCCTCCACAATCGACCTTCTGAAGGCATCGCAATGATCGACGGTATCAAGCAAGTCAGTTCCCTTTCGCTCACCCGCGGCGCAAGCGGCATTTCCTCGCTGACGGAAAGCGTTTTCGGCAGCGAGCATACGACGCCCGCCCAGCAGACGGGCGCAAGCTTCGCCAGCGTTCTCGGCAATATCTCGGTGGATGCGATGAACAATCTGAAGAAGGCGGAAGTCGCTTCCTTCGAAGGCATTCAGGGCAAGGCGAATACGCGTGAAGTGGTCGATGCCATGCTTTCGGCCGAACAGTCGCTGCAAACCGCCATCGCGCTCCGAGACAAGATCGTGTCGGCCTATCTCGACATTACCAAGATGCAGATCTAGCCCAGCAGGAATATTGACATGAGAGCTCTTGCCATCGCTGCCACCGGTATGGACGCCCAGCAGACCAATCTGGAAGTCATCGCCAACAACATCGCCAATATCAACACCACCGGTTTACAAGCGCGCGCGGGCGGAGTTCACCGACCTTCTTTACCAGACCGAGCGCATGCAGGGCGTGCCGAACCGGGCCAACCAGGCGATCGTGCCGGAAGGCGCCAATATCGGCCTCGGCGTGCAGACCTCCGCCGTGCGCAACATCCACACCCAAGGCAACCTGATCGAGACCGGCAACAAGCTGGACGTGGCGATCATCGGCCAGGGCTGGTTCCAGATCGAGGCGGCTGACGGTTCGACGCTCTACAGCCGCGCCGGCGCCTTCAACAAGAATGCCGACGGCAATCTCGTGACGATCGATGGCTATAACGTCATTCCGAACATCAATATCCCGACCGATGCGCAGGACATCACCGTTACCCGCACGGGCCAGGTGACCGCCCGTATCGGCAATGCCACGGAATTCACCGAACTCGGCCAGCTCACCATCGCCAACTTTGCCAACGAAGCCGGCCTGAAGCCGCTCGGCGACAACCTCTTCGCCCAGACGCCGGCCTCCGGCGACGCGGTGATCGGCGTGCCTGACGATCCGAGCTACGGCTACATCAAGCAGTCCTATCTCGAAGGCTCGAACGTCGACGCCGTCAAGGAAATCACCGACCTCATCACGGCGCAGCGCGCCTACGAGATGAATTCCAAGGTCATCACCACCGCTGACGAAATGGCTTCGATTGTCAGCAAGAACCTGAAGTAAGAACGGAAAGGCAGGCGAACATGAGGTTTGGCCGGAAACATAGCAGCAGCAGAACGGCGCTCGTCCGTATATGCCTTGCGTCTGCCTTTTCACTGGGCGCCCTGACGCCCGCTCTTGCCCAGGCGCCGATGGCGCTGGTTCCCACCCGCACGATCTATCCGGGCGAGACGATCACGCCCGAACAGGTAAAGCCGGTGGAAGTGACCAATCCCAATATTTCCTCGGGTTATGCGAGCGATATCAGCGAAGTGGAAGGCATGATCTCCAAGCAGACCCTGCTTCCCGGACGCACGATCCCCGTTGCCGCCCTGCGCGAACCCTCGCTTGTGGTGCGCGGCACCAGCGTCAAACTCGTCTTCACCATCGGCAACATGACGCTGATGGCTTCGGGAAACGCCGATGACCGACGGCTCGCTCGGCGAAATCGTGCGGGTGCGCAACATCGATTCCGGCGTCATCGTCAACGGCACGGTCATGAAGGACGGAACCATTCAGGTGATGGCGAAATGAGAGTGCTTCGTATTCTGGCCGCGGGCCGTTCTGTTTTCGGCCCCAGCCCTTCCTTTCCGTTCCGGCAGCGTACGCGGATACATCCCGCATCAAGGATATCGCATCGCTGCAGGCGGGGCGTGACAAACCAGCTGATCGGTTACGGTCTCGTGGTCGGCCTGCAGGGCACGGGCGACAGCCTGCGCTCCTCGCCGTTTACGAGCAATCCATGCGCGCGATGCTGCAGAATCTCGGCATCACCACGCAGGGCGGCCAGTCGAACGCCAAGAACATCGCCGCCGTGATGGTGACGACCAATCTGCCGCCCTTCGCCAGCCCCGGGCAGCCGTGTCGACGTGACGGTCAGCTCGCTGGGCGACGCCTCGTCGCTGCGCGGCGGCACGCTCATCATGACCTCCCTTTCCGGCGCGGACGGGCAGATTTACGCAGTCGCCCAAGGGGCGCTGATCGTCAACGGCTTTTCCGCCCAGGGCGATGCCGCGACGCTGACGCAGGGCGTCACGACCTCTGCCCGCGTGCCAAACGGCGCGATCATCGAGCGGGAGCTGCCGTCCAAGTTCAAGGATTCGGTCAATCTGGTCCTTCAATTGCGCAATCCCGATTTTTCGACAGCGGTGCGCGTCGCCGATGTCGTCAACGCCTTTGCGCGCGCCCGTTATGGCGATCCCATCGCCGAGCCGCGCGATTCGCAGGAAATCGCGGTGCAGAAGCCCCGTGTCGCGGATCTGACCCGGCTGATGGCGGAAATCGAAAACCTGACCGTAGAAACGGATACGCCGGCCAAGGTCGTCATCAACGAGCGCACCGGCACGATCGTCATCGGCGCGGATGTGCGCATCTCCCGCGTCGCCGTCAGCTACGGAACGCTGACCGTGCAGGTAACGGAAACGCCGCAGGTCATCCAGCCGGCGCCCTTCTCACGCGGCCAGACGGCCGTTCAGCCGCAGACGGATATCATGGCATTGCAGGAAGGCAGCAAGGTTGCCATCGTCGAAGGGCCTGACCTTCGCACGCTGGTTGCCGGTCTCAACAGCATCGGGCTCAAGGCGGACGGTATCATCGCCATTCTGCAAGGCATCAAATCCGCCGGCGCCCTTCAGGCGGAGCTTGTGCTGCAATGATGGAAACTCGGAAGAACAAACTCTTTCCCGAATGGCCTTGTCCGCTTCGCGGCCGTCGCCTCGCTGCTTTTCCTGCTTCCCGCTGCTGGCGCGGAAAGCCAGCAGAACGTGGTTTCGGAACTCAGCACGCAGGATGAAATCCAGAAATTCTGCACCAACATCGCCGATGCGGCCCGCGACCAGCGCTATCTGCTGCAAAAGCAGGAGTTGGAAAAGCTGCAGTCCGACGTCAATGAGCGCATTGCCGTGCTGGAAGACCGCAAGGCGGAATATGAGGACTGGCTGGCCCGCCGCGAACATTTCCTCAATCAGGCGAAAAAGCAATCTCGTCGATATCTACAAGACGATTGAAGGCCGATGCCGCCGCACCACAGCTCGAAAAGATGCATGTGGAGATAGCGGCCGCCATCATCATGCAGCTGCCCACCACGCCCAATCCGGTCTCATCCTCAGCGAGATGGACGCGCAGAAGGCCGCCGTCCGTCGCCGGCATCATGTCGCAGGCAAACCGATAAAAACACACTTCGAAGGATCCTTCATGGAGCACGCGTCGTCTTCCGGCCCTCCTCCTGCCGCTCGCCTTGCTTGCCGGCTGCCAGAAACAACCAGACCCTGAAGGAAATCGGCAACGCACCCGCGATGAGCCCGATCGGCAGCGGCCTGCAATTTCAGCCAGACGCCGCAAATGGGCATGTATCCAAAGCAGCCGAAGCACATGGCGAGCGGCTATTCGCTTTGGAGCGACAGCCAGGGCGCGCTCTTCAAGGATCTGCGCGCGCTCAACATCGGCGACATCCTGACCGTCAACATCCAGATCAACGACAAGGCCGACTTCGACAACGAGACCGAGCGCAACCGCACCAATTCCAGTGGGCTGACTGGAAGGCCAAAGCTCAGATTCTGGGATGGACGCCGGATGCGGATTCCAGCATCAATTACGGTTCCGACACACCGACACCCAGGCAAAACGGGCAAGACCAAGCGTTCTGAAAAGCTGACGCTGCTGGTGGCCGCCGTGGTGACCGGCATTCTGGAAAACGGCAACCTCATCATCAGCGGTTCGCAGGAAGTGCGCGTTCAACCACGAAATCCGCATCCTCAATGTCGGCGGTATCGTCAGGCCGCAGGAGTGGATGCACAGAACATGATCTCCTACGAGCGCATCGCCGAAGCGCGCATCTCCTATGGCGGGTCGCGGACGTCTGACGGAAGTGCAGCAGCCCCCGGTCGGGCAACAGGTCGTCGACCTGTTTCTCGCCGCTCTAACCTCGGCACACGGGAACGGGACTGACCCATGGAAAACGAACAGGCTGAGGGCAAGAAAAAATCCTCCCCTCTGGTCATGACCATCGCAGGCGTTGCGATCCTCACCCTGCTCGGCGCGGGCGGCGGCTGGCTGGTGGGCGGCATGATCGCGCCGAAGAATCGCCGGCGCGGAGGCGCATGCCCCGGGCTGCCGCCGGCGGACACGGCGAGAAAAAGGAAGAAGGGATCGAGAAATCTCGGCCGAGGCCCAACGGCATCGTCCAGCTCGATCCCATCACCACCAACCTCGCCTATCCCTCGACGAACTGGGTGCGGCTGGAAGTGGCGCTGATGTTCAAGGGGCCGGTCGAGGTGGGTCTCGCGGAAGAAATACACCAGGACATCATGGCCTATGTCCGCACCGTTTCCCTTCAGCAGCTGGAAGGGCCGCGCGGCTTTCAATATCTTAAGGATGACATTCAGGAACGAGTTGACCTGCGCTCCAAGGGCGCGTATCCAAGGTCATGGTTCCGGACCTTTGTCATCGAATATGATTCGATTTCTTGTAACCATCGCCGTCCTCCTTGCCTTGCCGGGTCTTGCCAGTTTGCCCAGCAATTTCCGTCCGATCTGTTCAACACGCAGATAGACGGCTCCGTTGCGGCATGGATCATCCGCAACCTTCGGCCTGCTGACGGTTCTCTCGGTCGCGCCGGGCATCCTGATCATGGTCACGAGCTTTCCGCGCTTCGTGATCGCCTTTTTTCGATCCTCAGATCCGGCATGGGACTGGCTTCGACCCCGTCCAACATGATCCTGCTGTCGATGGCGATGTTCATGACCTTCTACGTCATGTCGCCCACCTTCGACAACGCCTGGACCGACGGGGCGTGCAGCCGCTTCTGCAGAAACCAGATCAACGAACAGCAAGCCTTGCAGCGCATCGCCGAGCCCTTCCGCACCTTCATGAAACGCCAATACGCGTGACAAGGATCTGAAGCTTTTCGTCCGACATCGCCCGCGAGCGCGGCCAGGAGTGATGACCGACAATGTCGTCGATTACCGTGTGCTGGTTCCCGCCTTCATGCTGTCGGAAATCCGGCGCGGTTTCGAGATCGGTTTTCTCATCATCATGCCGTTTCTGGTCATCGATCTGATCGTCGCAACCATCACCATGGCGGATGGGCATGATGATGCTACCGCCGACCTCGATTTCGCTGCCGTTCAAGATCCTGTTCTTCGTGCTGATCGACGGCTGGAAAACTGCTGGTCGGCAGTCTCGTCAGATCGTTCAACTGACGGCCTCTGTGCCTGATTGACACCCGTTAACCCTGTTTTTTTAACCCCGCGTGGCCAGCTACGCGGGTTTTGCGCGTTTTGACGCTTTGGTTACCAGTTTTTCTGGGCGACTTGGTAACTATATTTTTCAATAAAAAAAATTACCATTTAACTAAATCAAAAAGTAACCATAAGTATTTTTCCAATATTTCTTGGTCCTCAAATTAATAATATGGGCAATTTTTCGCTGCGAGTTTCTTTCTACACGCAGCGGGTTTGGTTTCTGAAAACTAAGACATTTCCGAACCGAGTGGCTTGAAGCCGAAACGTTTGCGACCGGTAATACCAAACCCGGTATGTCCCCACTCCAGTATCTCGTAAAAACAAGGGACACATTTTATTATGGCAAATCATTCTCCCAACACCAACGCATGGCCGCTTCTCTCGACCCTGCGTTCCATTGCTTCCGACCTGTTCGACCACGCAGGACCGCATTTCTTCCGGCCTGAAGGTTGGTTCGGCTTCGGACAAACGCTGCTTACTGGTCGATCGCGACCACCATGCGCTCCGACAACAAGGCTCTCGGTGCAGTATCTGACGCACTGGGCATGGGCGCTGCCAAGGGTTGACACCGCATCTGCCGGTATGGACGCCGCCATCAAGGTTTGTCACCGACATCAAGGCAAAGGTCGTTGCCGCCAAGGAACAGGGCGTTGACAAGGCCACGGTTCAGGAGAAGTCCACGCAGCTGGCTCGACCAGCTGAAGTCGATCGGCACGAGCGCGTCTTTCAACGGTGAAAAAACTGGCTCGTTTCCAGCGGCCAACTCCACCCAAGACGGTGTTTCCGGCTTCGTTCGTGACGCCCAGCGGCAACGTCAGTGTCAAGACGACGGACTACGCTCTCGACGCCAACTCCATGCTTTACACGGAAGCTTACGCCCGGCACGATCGACGCCAACTCCGGCATCCTGAACGCCACCGGTGTTGCGACGACGACTGTCGGCGCCAAGACCTACACCCAGATCTCCGTTCTCGACATGAACGTCACCACCCGACGATCTCGACAACCGCCCTCTACTCCGTTGAAAACCGCTCTGACGAGATGACCAGCGCCGGCGCCAAGCTCGGTTCGCTGTCTGCCACGTATCGACCCTGCAGACCGACTTCGCGACAAGCTGTCCGACACCATCGAAAAGGGTGTTGGCCGCCTCGTCGACGCCGACATGAACGAAGAAGTCCACCAAGCTGAAGGCTCGGCCAAGACGCAGCAGCAGCTGGCAATTCAGGCTCTGTCGATCGCCAACCAGCGGACTCGCAGAACATCCTGTCGCTCTTTCCGGCTAGAGCTGCGCTTCCATAGCCCTTCGGGGCTGGGGGACCCATTTTCTTCCCACATGCATTCGGGGCTGACCAAATGCATATCCGGGCAGAAAGCATAAAGGTTCGATAGGCTGAATCGAACCGAATGCACCAGACAGGCCGCATCCCGAATACGGATGCGGCCTTATCTTTTTTTTAAATATTTCGGGATACGCGCGCGCACGCGCTAGAGTTGTAATTTTGATTTTTCATACTGGCTGATTTTCTTTTCCCGCTTATCACTTCATGACCACACCTGGCGGTTACCTAAGCTCATCGAGGGGGGGGGCGGCGAGCTAACGTTAAAAAAAATCAGCGCAGTTAGCAGGCATTGATTGCTGTGTCGTCCGTTCCCCGTGAACCCGGAATGGTTCCCTCTTTCATCAGCCATTCAAGGGGCCACACCTACTATGACGAGCATTTATACCAATGTCGCCCAGCCCAATGTCTCGCTCACAGACTCTGCGCACCATCGGCCAGAACATGCGAATCCACCCAGGCACCGTCGTTTCTCTCGGCCTCCGGCGTTGGCGAAGCTGCTGACAATTGCTGCCTACTGGTCGATCGCGACCACCATGCGCTCCGACACACTGGCGCGTTCCTCGGTTTCCGACGCTCTCGGCCTCGGCGCCGCCCAAGGTAAGGACACCGCTTCTGCCGGCATGGAATCGGCAATCGAAGTCGTTTAGGAAAGCAAGGTCACAGCTGGTCACGGCAAAACTGAGAAGGCGTCGACCGCAAACAACGGTTAAGAGAAATCGATCAGCTGCAGAACCAGTCGTA